>JAGDQP010056588.1:0-12911 GCA_022664845.1 Lepisma saccharinum
CCGGCCGGGTAGCCGTGCGGTCTACGGCGATAGGCCAACGGCTCGAAGGTCTGGTTCGAGTCCCGGCAGGGCATGGGTGTAGATTTAAATAGCTAAAGGGTGAATCGTGACGGGCCGAAGATCAAAGTTACTAGACTGGCCCAATAAAAATAAAGTTTACCAAAGTTTTTTTTTTAAAATTACAAGCATTTATTTAATAATAGCCAGATACAGCCGAATTTCAGCCATTTTAACCGGATATTAACAATAACAACAAAGGGAAGAATTAAAAAAAAAAATCGGACCTGGCCTTATTCAAGTTACCATTTCCCTTGTATGACTGAGGGAAACTAAGGAAAACCTCAGACACATAGCCGGAACCGGACATCGAACCCCGGTCCTTCCGATTACAAGGCGAGCACCTCTTCCTGGCATTTCATTGTAGAGCGCTTTGCGTTTTCAGATTTTCAAATAGAAAGGAATATCGATTGTCAGGTTAAGAAGTTAAAACGCGAAAAATTTCTTTCTGCATCACACATTGCTATCTTAGCAAAATTGAACTTCGATAAACAATTACAGTTTCGGAAACGCAACGGCGAGGATTTATTTGTATATATTAAAATTACATAGAAATTTGAAAAATATATCCTGAAGTTTCAACGTAGAAAATACAATCGAATTAGGGAAGACATTAAATTTAGTCAGTATTACTTTAAAATTAATATATTTACTTAACAAACAATAATAAATAATCATTAAACACAAAATTAATTTATTAAACAATTGGTAAAATTTGTGTGCGAGGAGAAAACACACTAAAATATGTATTTAAGCTCTCTCTGCTGAGAGAGCAGAGCAGTTCAATGATTGTTTGCAGCACGCAAATGATCTAACTCCTCGCATCAATTTCTGTGGCGAAAAAGTTTATCTTATGTTCGATATATTTTAAGTATTCATTGACCAAAGTGTTTCTAACTAGCCTTTGGCTTAACATAATGGTAGCGTGTTGGATTACTAACTGGAAAGCTGGGGTTGGATCAAGAATTTTTATCTGCTTTTTTAAATAGCTTTACTTCTTTCTGCTTGTACTTATAAATATTAGATCCCCTTTCCATCCTTTCTTATTATTCAACATTTTTTTAATGTTCGTTTCATGAATATCTAAAGGTAAAATATAAATATAAGAATTATCACCAGCTTTGCTGTGGGAATTATGATTCTTTAATTGCATCCTTTGTTATAATCATTGATAAATTACCAAAATCATTGAAAATTGATAATTTACAAAATACCGTACTCACGAAAATAGGACTTGTAAAATAGAAATATTTCAATATCACTAAAGATAATACAGGATGTGACATAAAAATGGTTATTTTGAATGAGGGAAACTGATAGTTCGTTTTATTATAAAAATCACAAACACGTCAGCTGCATACTAAAGAATTACCATTTGTTATATATATTTCAGTACAACTGTTGTTTTTCAGCTCCGAAACGATGCGTACGTGTATCTTGTGGGTGAGTGGTAACGCTTGATGCTTTGTAATCAAGGGAGACCCGGGTTCGGTCCCAGTGGAGATATTTAAGTGGTTCGGAACCTGCGTTAAACTATAGGTCCAGTCCTTAGGACGTCATCTTCATCCGTTGGAAGAGCAATGGCAAACCAACATCGGTTAGCCTTGCCCAGAGGCCTTTGAATCAGGATCTATCTGCGAGCAAAGCACTCATCATTTTCTTCATCAACGATGCTGGACACCTTCTATAGACCTTCTGTTAAAAGTCCGCCACATGAAGTAATCACAGTCAAATCTCATACAGAATGCCACGAAATGTCGTCATCCTTGAAATGATACAGTTTTGGAAAAGGGAAATGTTCAAGTTCAGATGCAGGAAAGTGTTAATTATGACGACATATCTGCGAGTACGGTTGCTCGTTCATGTTCATCCTCGAAAATTAAAGTATCGTACCGTATACCACACGGTGACTCTGGTGTTGATGCAGTTCACGGGAAACTGATAAACAACACCCGTATTGAAATTATAAACGTTCCTCTTCACATGTTGGAACGTATCATGGACAATTTCCATCGCAGATTGTCTGAGTGTCAACGTCGAAATTGTGGTCATCTTCAGGACTTTTTTTTTTTTTTCGAAGGATGAACATGTCTGTTCATATTTTACAAATGGTAGTGTGTAAGGGTGCACTTAATGTATTATATTTTTTATAGTAAAACGCAATACCAGTATATGCATTTCCTTCATTTGTATTCCCTTCAAATGAATCATTTTGGTACCAGCAAGATGGTGCTACGTATTACTGTGCGCGAATTTAACTGGATGCGCTGCATCGACTTTTAAGGAACTGCATCATTTCAAGGAATTATTACATTTCGTGGCATCCCGTATCAGGTTTGACTGTTTATGATTACTTTCTGTGGACCTACATTAAAAAAAAAGTTTTTATGCCACAGTCTATATTTCAAGCATTTCATAAAACTATTTTATATTGGTTGACTTATTTTAAAATCTTTGGAATAACCTAAGTCACATTCCTAGAATCATAGACATGAACATTAAAGAATGTTATTCATGTGGATTAGTTTTAAAACACAAGCTAAAACACGAGATAAATGAAAATTGTGGGATCTATATTAACTTGAACAAAAACTAAATGTAAACCGAATATTAAACAGGATTAATGTTGTAAAAAAAAAAAAGGTTTCGTTGTTGTGAAGGAATTTTCAATAAAAACATGTTTGTTTTTATCATGATTTTTTTAACATGTCATTTTTTTCTCAGGCAGCAAGAATTTATTGCTTTACACTGCAGATAATCAATGTAATCAGCAGGATTGGAGTTAAAATCCTCAGACATTCATCACAATTTACAATTGCCTTTTCCCTGCAGCCTTACAAGGCAAATGATGCGATTTTTTATGCATTCACTGCGACATTGCTATCCTTCCTAAATATTCTCTCGGAGCAACATAAGGAATGATCTAAGGACATATAGACTGAAGTTATTTGGTGTAGTTAGTAATAAACCTCCAGCAAATATACGCAGATACAGACAGTGTAATAAAAAATATTTTATGTGCATATTTAAAGAGTTATATAAATCCATAATCCATTATGCTATTTTTTATTGATTGTTTACCTTTATTAATTGACAACTGAATATAAAATGGTCATTAATGCTACATCTGGGTTCTTATTAATTAATAAATAGATAAATTGAATACTCTTGTAGCCGACCTAGAAGTCGGGCGGTTTGGGGCACTAAGCCAGTGACTTGATGGTCCCAGGTTCGAAAGTAGTGAATAGGGGACATCCTTACAAACACGTCAGGGACATTCTTACAATTACGTCAGGGACATCCTTACAATTACATCAGGGACATCCTTACAATTACATCAGGGACATCCTTACAATTACGTCAGGAACATTCTTACAATTTTGTGCGGAGGTAAATATTGCCCTTTTCATGGCAGATGCGGCCTTCCAAGTTTTAATAGTATTTTACCGGTATATTGAATTTTTTTTAAATCTAATTTTATCAGCTTTGCTTATTGTTTAACAGGCTACCACTACACCCACGTACTAAGCTTGTCTACAGTTCTGTCATTAATATAATAACTATATGCATTACTTAACTTTCATCCCACGAAACAGCCTGAACTCACTTGTAAGGCCCGTAAACTTTGTATTTGAAAGGTTCTCGGTTCGAGTCCTGCTGTCGGCTATCGAGATTGAAGGTTTCTCCCTAGCTTTTCCGATACTCTTTTACGACATGTACTAGAAAATTCTTCAAATATCTTGATATTTTCTTATTTATTTAGGTTATTACTACCTCTAGAGCTAAAATTCTATGATTATTCTATAGGTATTATAGTTATATTTAATATATATTCTTATATATATTATATTATAGTTATTACTAATATTCCTTTTTTTCTTTTGATTATGTCAATTCGAGAAGAAAACGTGATTGTTTCATCGTTTTCTCTTCTTTACACTAAAATGTTAAAGAGTTGGAACTAATAAACAAACTTTTTTGATATTTTAAAGTTGAAACACTGTTTTTTTACCTGCATTTTCAAATTTACCTCTCCTTCTCTAACAAACAGTAGAGGAATGGCTTATAATCGCTACAAAAGAAATGCAAATGAGGGGATGGTTATTGTGTAAAAGCTTGTAAATTTTGTCAGCTGTCAGAGGGGAACTTTGGCATGAATAGGTATTGTATTTCTTGTCACATAAATTTTTATGGTGGTTGCCCGCGGCTAGAGGGGGAGATTGGAGGATGCAGCTGCCTGGTTGATTTTTAGCAGTGAGGGATTTTTTATCAGCATTTATGATGATATGCATAAATTTTAATAAGTATCTTTGATAGAGGGTTATCAAAGATAAAGGCGATATCACTGATATTTCTTAATATGTATTTCTAAGGTATTCTATATCTTACGATAGACTTATCGTAGAAAAACAAGAAACTATACTAAAATTTTCTGAGGAATATGATGAACATACTCTTAGTTATTTAAGTGTCTCGCGTGTAACGCTCGTGATTTTTTAATAGGTATATATTATATAGATTACGATGTCTAAAGAATATTTGATAATGTTAAGATGAAGAGAATTTCGCAAGAAATACGAAGCCGTGTAATAAGACGTTTGTTAATCTTAAGACGTTTAAAAGAGTATTTGGTGATCTTCGCGGAACTTTACGGGATTATTACAAGTGACAGGGGTAGTATTTTATATTACATGTGAAATGAACATTGGAGACGAAAATCTTGAAATTTCTTAAACGTTGCTTAATCTTAAAGAGGTTTAAAAGAATCTTTGTTAATTTTTGCAACACTTTAAGGCGTTATTACATGTGAGTGGACTAGTACTTGAATGTAGATGTGAAATGGACATCGTAGACGGAAATCTTAAGATGAAGAGAATTTCGCAAGAAATACGAAGCCCTTTAATAAGACGAATGTTAATCTTGGACAGGTTGAAAAGTGTATTTGATAATCTTTGTTAACTTCAGGACTTTTTTTTTTACATGTGACAGGAGTAGTACTAGATACTACATGTGAAATGGACATCGGAGACGAAAATCTTGAGATTTCTTAAGACGTTTGTTAATCTTAAAATGGCTTGAAAGAGTATTTCGTAATATTAGTTAAATTTTAAGGCGTTATTACATGTGACTGGACTAGTACTTGCAAGTGGATGTCAAACCGATCATGTAGGTGAAAATCTTGAGATATCTTTAAGACGTTTAATAATGAAAACTTCTAAGGAAGTATCCATGGAAACGTCTTTAATTAGGAATGAAGCAAACTAGGCAGACAGGAAAATTTTGGAACCATGCCAGAATGCTATATGGACTGTACTAGGGGGGGGGGTATCCCGCCATGCAGTGGATATATCTTATACCTCGATCTTCCTTGGAACTCTTTAAGAATCTTTCAAGATGGTATTCAAGAAAATGCCTTTAATTGAGAATTAAGTGACTTAGGGAGACGGTATAAGTTTGGAACCAAGCTAGAATCCTATATAGAGTGTACTTGGAGTATCCCCGCCATGCGCTGGATATATCTTATGCCTCGATTTTCCTTGGGACTCCTTAAGAAATTGCCAAGATGGTACATCAGAAAACGGTTTTACTTAGGAATTAAATGACCTAGGAATATGAGAGAAGGTTGTAACCAAGCGAGAATTGTACAAGCAATGTATTAGAACAGTTCTTTTGCCTCTATTTTCATGGAACATCTTAAGAAATTGCCAAGATGGTGTATAAGAAAATTCCTTTAGTTGGGAATGGAAGTTGTTAGCGAGACGGACAAAGTTTAGAAGCAAGCTAGAATAATATAAGCAATGTACTTGAGATGATTTTGTTCCTCTTTAACGAACATTTAATGATTTAAAAGTGAACCTCTTTAGTATTTCCTTGGAATTCCTTCAGAAACCACCAAGATGGTATTTAAGAAAATGCCTTTAATTAGGAACAAGGCTTGCTATGAAGACGGGTGAAGTTTGTGTTCATGTTAGAATCTTATATGGAGTGTACTTGGGATATTTCGCCATGTACTGAATATATTTCGTTTCTTTTTATGATTTATTTTATTATGAACAAAGAAGAATATGTAATATTCTGATAACTTTAAATGCGTTGTTCTAAGTCAAACTTCCAATGAACGTTACACGTGAAGTATTTTAAACTAAATGTGAACCTCTTTAGTATTTCCTTGGAATTGCTTTAGAAGTTGACAAGGAAAACTTCTAAGGAAGTGGGCAAGAAAATAATTGTTAATGTTATTTTCGCTAGTGTAAAATGGCTACTACATTTTGTATGTACTTTAAATTAAAAAAGGACTACTAGAAAGAATTCGAGATGTTTTAAAATTCAAGACTTACTTACTTTTCAACCGAAAATGGAACCTCGTAAATATGGCATATTTGCAATAACGACAGCCTATAGGAAACATTAAGAATAGATTCCTGCTTTGCGTTCACTTGTCTGAGTAAACACATAGCGCGATGCTATATAAAAACTCTTCCTATATGACGTCAAGTGTTAACTATGTACAGACTTTCAGATATAAGAAGAAATAATTTGAGATTGAAATAATGTCACATTTTATACTTCATTGTTTCTCATTTACGTAAGTACTCACATTTTCTAAAATTATATCTACACAGCAAAAATAAATGTTGAGATTCAACACTTTTTGGTGTCCCACGACAACCACCACCTTTTTGTGTAAAATCATCACAACGCACGGTGTTGTTTCGGTACGGTAAGCAGGATAAAAATACAAAAGCCTGAAGTCAGATTTGAACATGGGTTGCTCAATTAGAAGTCCAGCTTACGGACTGGACTAAGTTACCAGACATAAGAAACACTCGATTCAAACAATATACAGGATCAGAAATACCTTTCCCGAACCCCAAAAAACAATCAAATTTACTCTGACCATTTACGCGATAGCTTAATCACTTTTCTGTTTGTCAATTTGGAAACAGAAGGCCACACAGATAATATTTATTCCGGACAAAGCACATAGTACATGAACAAGCCTCGGCCCTACGCGTCTCCGAGAGGGCGCTGTATCACTGAGGCACCTTGGCTGTAGTTTTTTTCATCAAAAGATATTGTAATGCTCTTATAGAGCTGGATTTTTTGGTACGTTTACTGATTGAGAGGTGATAAGAAAGGACTACATTAATTTTAAGGCCTTTAGGCAGCCTTGACCCAAGCTAAATGCATAATGATAGAATGAAGAAGAAAGCAGAAGGTAACGAGCGAAACCCATGCACATGGTACTTGTTTAAAAGAAAACAAACATGGCACGAGCCGCGATCGAACTGAGGACCTACGCACCAGAGGAGGGCCTCTACCTTTGATCCACCGCGGCCCTAGTTTTTTATTTATCCAAATATATTGCAATACGCTTACGGATTTAGGTTTTCGCATATGTATTCATTGAAACACAGATAATATCTTAATTTAATTGTACTATTAGGCATCTTTTGCTCAGGCTTACTATTTACATTGCTACAGGACTACCTTGCGCTACCCCCTCGTAAATGAAATTCAATCTTGTGATTTTGCCTTGAATAACATGTAACGCTTACTTACGCTCTTGATTACATTAGAATCTAACCTTTAATATTACGAACTGAACTTGTGAAGTATTTGAACGATCAAAATTGATTATATATTGAAGAATTTCGATCGTAGAACAAGAAAATGACGAATTACTGTTTTGATTACGTGAATATTAGGTTTTACATAGTTAACCTCTTTTCCATTTCTGTAGACTTTAATTCTTTTTATTTGACTATCAAAATTAATATTGTATTTATATGGGGATGTACGTACAACTTGTCAACAGTTGCACGGGAATTTGATGTTTAAGCCTGGAAACGATAGGTCACAACACGAGACTATTTTGAGGCGCTTAAGAGATGGATATATTTAATTGTAATATTATATATCACATATACGTAACATATTTAACAGTTGTATCACGAGTAATAGTAGTACTAATAATAATTCTATTGCATTTTCTGAAGTTCAAGTATATTATTAGAGAACTACAAAACGTATGTTCAAAGTCATTTGGTAACTGAAATTACTGATATTTATTTATTTATTCGAATCTTTTGTTGAGAAGATACCTTTGAGAGACGGATTGTAGTAGTATAAAGAAATGCTTGCAGTTGACAGCTACGCACAAGTGCACGCGCAGATTTGAGGCCTGCTTGTTCATGTTTATATTTCAGTATTCAAAGGGAAAGATTTTGTAACTATTGTATTAATTTTGCACTCCTCATAATTAGAGAATCTCAGGAGAAAGACTGACAGATCCTTTTTTTAAAATTATTATTTGAAACCCACATTCTTTTCCAGAACGAATGTCCTAACTAGTTTTTTTATTGTTTAGTTTCACACATACTTTCTCATAAGGAATATTAGAAGTAATTTGTAGGGAGAAGGATTGGCTTTTATAATCCTACTTATACCTACCATGCATAATTTAATATCTTACGTAATGTTTATTTCGTTTTCTTTGTCCGTCATATAGAAAGATTAAAGTTAAGATTGCAAATATGAAACTCATTATAAGAACCTCAGGGTTTGATTCCGCCATGAACTTTGATAATTTTGATCAGGAACACTTGATAAACCACTTGTTCCTGAAGTATTATTCAGATTTCAACCAAAGCAATCAACGATCCAGGAGCTATATTTTAACAAAGTAGAAATAAAATCGAGAGGATGAGTAATATGGGTATATTATATGTTTCAATGTAAAAGTCTGTCCGGCCTGGTGCATGCTATGTAACTTGGCATTACGGGAAAATACATCTCATAACTAAAGCTGCCCTGAGGGAGTCATGCTGATGCGTGATATAAATAAATAACGGCATTCTTGAAAAGAACATATAACCCCGACCTCCCTCTGAGTTTTAAATGAAATTATTATAATAAAATGATTGATTAAATATAGGCCATTTGCCCTCCTCTGCTCTCTTAATGTTGCTTCCTATGCTTTAGAAAACTGCAGGGTCAGAATGTTCATATATCGCTCTTGAGAAAAGACAGGCTTTCCTATAGCGATAGTACTCCACGATATTGTTTATTGTGCTTTGGCGAAACTTAACTAGTTTTAAAGAACTACTGCAACATCAGCTGAGAAAGATTGAAATAAAAGGCAGCTGTTAGATTAAGAGAAGAATATGATGCTGGTCGCAAGATGCTAGAAAGGTGTTCTGGGCATGTGGCACAAGAGATTTATAATATGAACGGCCGACCGGATGACGGAGCGCTCTGTGGCGGTAGGTCATCAGTTCGAAGGTCCCGGGTTCGAGTCCCGACAGGTCGACCTTTAAACAGTTAAAGACGAATCGTGACGGGTCGAAGTACAAAGTGACTATTCCATTCAAAAATAAGTTTAACAAAGTTTTTAATATGAATGGAAATTGAAATTACTAATTTCATCTTTCTGCTTCATAAAAACCATAGCCTGCTTCAGGAAAAATGCTTTTGTCACTGGACAGCGCATATATAATATTTACGTTTCTCAATTAGTATTTCACTAAAGTTCATTATAAGTATAGTATTGTTGTATGACCGCATATTCATTTTATTAATTTCATTCTTTTCTTATATTTTTGGTCAACAGTGTATTTAATTTGTACAGCTTATGATTTATATTGTATTAATTCTAAGACTTGTCTCGACGTTTATGAATCATGATCAATAGCTATTATTGTCTCAAAGCTCCAAGGTAATTATTCATTATTACATAGCAACGTACAGAGGATGTGATTGTGATATAATTTCCGTTCTCATATATAATCCTAATTTATGAACTACCGTGTGACACTCGGATTCAACCTTGGTTCACAGGAACTTTGAAATATTATAAGACCCACGTGACTTCCAGACACAACATGTAATGTGAACACCAATAACATAATTTCCAAGAAATGAATAAGACTTCACCTTGAGCGAGTGTGACTCAAGACCCTAAAAGAAAATGACTTAATTTCACCTTGAACGACTGTAATCATCCCACGTGAATCAGCCCATGTGCTTCCTTCATTTCGAAAACAAACGTATATAAATTTGAGTGAAACCTCCCTTCTTGACTCTCAGAACTCCCTCAGAGAACAGAACAGACCAAAACACAGCCATCAATAGTTGCATATCTACAGCTCAAAATCATCTACAAACTTACTTAAATTTGGACTTAGACATATTGGGTTTAAACACAATTAAACCATTATCAGTCAGCTCTAAGACATCTTAAAAATTTTGAAGGTACGTTGCTCACTCTAAAATTATCTAAAATGATATTTTATTGTTTCGATATAATTTGGTATTTGGAGCTCATCTTATCTCAACTCAACGCAACTCATCTCAACTCCAGATTGAGAAACCCTGGTTTAGAGAATACGCTCATCATGGCCGCCATCTTGAATATTGCTCGATTTTTTAAATAGAAAGGGGGTCATGCAACATATCAATCTGGGCCAGAATTTTATCAGAAATATATTGTTGAAGTCAGTTTTGCCATAAATTTATTTTAGAGAGAGATTATGAGAGGTTTCATTAGTAAGCGTAGTTGGTTGAAAAAGTCCAGAAATTCTTTTACTTTTGAAACAATGCAAGAAATGAAAACCCAATGCACAAGTAATTGGTATTGGGAACCACTTACACAGTACTCATTACTTGTGCATTGGGTTTCCATTTCTTGCATTCTTTCAAAAGGAACAGAATATTTCTTGACTTTTCAATGAACTACGCGTACTAATGAAACCTCTCATTATCTCTCTCAAAAATAAATTTATGACAAAACTGACTTCAGGAATGTAAGTAGAAGGGCGGTACTTTACTACACTTTCTTAAAAATTGCACCTTTTTCTCAAGCCGCGCTAATTGCAAGGAGTTAATTTGTCAGGTCTGTATGAAACGTGGTGTCATGAGTATCGTCCAGGTATGAGTAATTGAGCACCTTGTAGAACTCGTTTTCAACCCCTATTTTATAAAGGAGTACGCCCCTCCTTTTTCCAACCCCTATGTAACATAGCAGAAGTAAGAAAGGCTGTGACTACTTTTTCCACCCCTATGTGACATACCTGAGATAACAGAGTACGGCCTCTTTTCTCAACCCTTATTTTATAAAAGAGTACGACCTATGTAACATAGCAGATATTACCCCTATTTTATAAAAGAGTACGGCACCTTTTTTTGTTGTTTGGGACCCACCTTGCCACCCCACCTCTCAGCATCCTTTGCTCAACTCCGCTTCGCGCGTCTGACAGACGCAACGAATTAAAGATGTTCTCCACGAAGTTGGGGTGGGGCCATCCCCGTTTTCTGTCTACCCACCTCGGCCCCTGACACGGCGTCGGGGTGCGGAGTCAGTAGGGCCTTTTCCACAGTTAAAATAACAAATAAAAATAAAAAAAATAGAAAAAAAAAATTTAAGAGACGGGAGGGTTATGGGGATGATTCTTTGGACCAGTTCCCGATGGATAAACCTGGGCCCTGTTTCCGCGGTTGATGTGATTAATTCTTTTTTTTAATATCATATATATTTCATTAGACTTGAGTATACAATACAGTTTAATTTTTGTTTTGTTAAGTTCTGTCTTTAGTTTTTAACACATGTCTTCTATTTATTTATATATTTTGAATTATTTTTATTGTTGTTATTTCCTTCCCTTCACTTTATTTATTTATTGTTTAAGTTTCCTTTGGGTATTCTTTCACACATCCAGTCACACCACAAATCCTCGCGTTTATGTTTATTAGTTATTCGCTTTTTTAAATCTTATTATTAGACTGTATAACAAAATTTTATTATTGCTTTGCTGATCATTCTCCTTTTCTAGCTTAAAACTGATACTATAATTTTTATATGTGCAAAATTATTTAGCAATGTTTCCTTGAAAATTGCAATATATTTTATCTGTATTTTTATTTCCTATACACTAATATAATATTTATTAGAACGAACTATCAAAATATTACAATAAACCATATGCATCTTGATGAAACAAAATCCCTAACAGTATTCATAGATAAAAGTTAATTTCTGGTCCCATTTTATTCTATTCTATTCTAATTCTATCCCTACTCTAACACATTCACTCAGGTGGGGAAGTTGACTCTGAAGATCCAGGTCCTGGACCGCTGGACGAATCATCCAAATCCTTTGGATTGGGGCGGTTCCAAGTCTCCTCTCTTCTTCCTTTTCTTCACCACACTGTCACATATAGACACTTTCACACATCTCTTCATCACACACGATTATTTACTTGGTTTCAATTCTCAAGTTCTCAAGTTTATTCTCCATCCAGAGTTATCCTGTCCAGACCACCGAGTCGGGAGAACTGTGGGGGGACTCTTGTTTACTTCTTAAACACACGTAATTTATATTAACACACACACGCAACCATTCGCACACTACGCGTCTCGTGAGGCGGCGGTCCCCATGATTCTAAGTATCCAAGACCGTGGAGGGGATATCGAATCCACAAAGTTCGCATTAGATACCATTCTTATTGTTTTTGTTTTTCCGTTCATGAGAACACGCTGCCGCGCGCGACCACGCACGTTCCCGACTCACGCCCGACACACATACCCGTATATACAATATATACAGTAAAAATAGTTTATTTATTTATTGAACACGACAGGTTGGATACCTAGTTGAGGTGTTCAACATAATGTCATATTCTACGCACACATATATATTTATATGTTTGGAGATTCATAGTGATAAATTCTGTCAAAGCAATTCATTACCTTATATATAAGAATGAAATTGACTTATTTTTATATTAAATATATCTATATCAGGACACGTTTTAAGAATACAATTATATAAAGAGCACATTCTCCTAATAGGCGAT
>JAGDQP010056590.1:0-12911 GCA_022664845.1 Lepisma saccharinum
GGGGGCAAGTTGATTGTGGCTGCCATCTATAATAATGATCATTTTCCTTACAATAGGGAGAGTCGTGTAATATATCAATTCGGGTTAAAATTGTAGCATAAATACATTGTAGAGTCAGCTCCACACTACCCGTTAATTGAAAATAAAGGTAGAACAAATTATATAACACACAGAGCTGCAGTTTTCGCCACGCAATCTCCATACTTTTGACAAAACTACAGACGTACACACTTCCTGATTTATTGTTTAAAGAAAAGCTGTGATTTTAGCATGCGTGGTTGATTCAAAAGTCTGGAAGCACTGTATCCTCCTTAGGTGAGAGCCTATTGCATACTAATGAGTACTGGGCAGGCGGCGGTATTTATAGAGGTGGGTATAATAATCACGACAGCCATCTTATATTTTGCACAAAACCTATAAGTGAGGAAAACGTGCTCCACACAAAAACATCATGATAGTTCCTTTGTTATTGTAAGAGAAGATGATGTATGATCACAACGTGGAAGAAATTTCTACTTAAAGAACTTGGTTAATGCATTCCCTTCATTTCGCTGCACCTCAAATATATAACCAATGTATATATACACTCCCAATCTACCAAAACTATATACTTATTTTTTATTTGGTCGTCTTCTCTATACAGTATCCATTAATAATATCCTTCAAGCGTTTCACAAATAAAAAATTATTTATAGCTAGATTGCATGAAAGTATTTATTCGTGTGTGTAAACATTTCCCTTTAGACGTACCTACGAAAAATGCGAATATAGTAAATACCTACGTTAGGTGGTCCTTATTTTTATAATTTTGAAAGCTCAACGTTTCCAATCTGTTCCATTAACCATAAAAATGATGTTGGTAAAATTTCGAATAACATTTAAAGGTCACTGCCAAGATCCGCAAAATCGCAGTATGTCACAATGCTTAACATATGAGCAGTCCTGCTGAAATTATTTACATTTTCTAAACCCTTAATTAGATCAAGATTTACAACACAAGGTAATTTATAATTATATTACATATCGTCTTTTACGCTGTTAATAGATAAGATAAGTTTCAAGTTAAAGAATGAGAATAGTGTTATTACTAAGGAGATGATGACCCGTTCCTTTTCAGAGAATAAAAATTCAACCCCATGTGATTTTTCAATCGTTATTTTGGTTTTTAATTATGTGAAAAGGTGGCACTGGTAGGCCTGCCACTTGTAAAACGATGAACGTATGTATAATTATAGAAAAGCCAAGTAAAATACACAGAAATATAATAGTTTTCAAGGGAAAGGAAATGGCATGTTTCTGTTAACTTGCGAAAGGAACTATCGGGGAAGATACATCTGCCATCGGGATTAGGGAAAAAGCACGGGCCTGTATAGCAGATCGGGGCGTCCGGCCTGCGTTTCCTAGGATCTAGGTTTTAATATTCACTGAGGCATCATTGTTTGTTGATTTTAGAAACTTAACAGCTAGCGGAACCCAAACGGGCTGAAGTCATTTACTAAAATGGTTTAAAATACAAAGTTTACGGGCATCTCTACTTGTCCTCGCGAACACGTAATTGCAGTCCTTGAAAACATATTCTATTGATGATAGAAGGTGAAGAAACACTTTTTCACCTAACACCTATGGAATAATGCTCGGATTATTTTCTACTAACTCGCTTTTCTATTTCATTTGTTTATGGTCTTTAGGCATCGAAGGCTCGGACAGGGATAGAGAAGAGAAAGGATGCGAGAAGCTATAAGCCAAGGCCTAAGTTTAACATATCATCCCGCGATTTATCTGGAAGGAAATAACACTCAGGATTGAATCCATGACCATCTGAATGATAATCTACTACTGAGACACGGCCGCTCAGTACTGGTTTTTCGACAATACTGGGCCTTGACTCGAAACTTACACAGGACCTCCATCTCTAGGATTCTGATGCAAAATACATTACCACAGAAAAGTGCATCACATCCTTAAAATACATTAATAATAAGGGAAAACGTGAAGTTAGCCTGATCGAGAAAAACAATAAATTCCAACAACATTAAACACTAAAACCAAATTTCCCTGCTAGGCCGTAGTGATCAATGGAAGAGATATCCAGACTTAGGGACTTGCTAATAGCAGGTTACGTAAAAAACATTCTGGACGTAGTTGTCTACTGTTATGATCTACTGTGTGTCTATTGTTATATTGTATAGCGGAAAACACCAATTGTAAATTGTAGATGCTTTATACGGTATATCTCGTATTACGCTTAAAATGTCAATATTGATCAAAATTTCAAACTTTGGTAGCGACCTCTAAATTTAACAAAATCTTGGGAATATTACTTCCTTCAATATCGGAACAAGTTGTGCAGGTCCCCTATTGCAAAATGAAAATAATGTTTTTAACGTTTATAATAAGGAATACTCTTATGTACGTGAAAAATATTAAGTAGTAGGATACATCAACCCGACCTTCGACGTTTATCAAATTAAAAGTACGTAGGATCTAGCGGTGTCAGTCGAATTTGTGTCATTAAAAGAAATTGTGAGGTTTAATAGCAAAATCACTTAGCGAACGTGTTCAGTGGTAGACCGTTTGCTTAGGTTTCGGGAGGTCGTGGATTCAATCCCAGCGACCGACCTTCCTGACTGAGTTTTTCTCAAGGGATTTTCTTCAATCACACCAGGCAAATGTCGTGATGGTAACCTCAAATTAGGCACTGGTCGACAGCTCTCCTCTATCCCGGCGTGAACCTTAGATTTCCAATGACTATCAATAAATTTTAAGCTTAGCATAATCAATATTACGAGCAATGTATGGAAACAATTATGAACACATATTTAAGGATCACGCGAGTACGCTTGATCATATTCAAATGGTGGCCATCATAAATCAGTAATATATTATTACTATCATCAATAATAACCTTTGCGACATGTACCAGCGCTAGACGAATATGAACTAAGTTTCTTTGTCAGACCGAAATAGGGTAAAGGAAACTTGGGGGTAATGAGACGGACAGGACTTACTTTGAAGGCATCATCCCGGCAGTAGCCCGGAGTGACTGAGGGGAAAATAGCTACAGTTGAACCCAAGACTTCACGAATACTGCACTACTGAGCTACGCCCGCTTGGTGCTCACGAGACAAGATTAAAGAATGGACTGCACCTCTCAAGAATTTATTCATTTTACAACATCGACATTACAGCTTGACGAGAACGAAAGGCTACTCTTACCAGCGAGGACACTACAACCGATTGAAAGAAGAAAAAAAAAGAAGGACTGACACATATTAAAGTGTCTGAAAAAGCCACACGACTCGTATGTTGTATAAAACAAATGTTTTTTTTTTTTTTATCTAATGCACGAAATAATTTAAATCCCACGGTCAATTGCACTTATCTTCGTAACAAAAAGTACCCGGAAACTAATCAAGAACTTTTACTCAAATTTTACTAAAACGGTCACATATTATGAGAGAAATCTGTATCGTTACGGGGACGGATCTAAAACACTGGCCTACCTCGGTGAATTGGCCGTGGTTTGGAGAATGTTATTTCAACTTCATTTATAATATACTATTAAAAGCATCAACTGAGGTCCAAAGAACGAGAGTGATCTAAGTGATAGTTTCAAAGAATAAAGCTTAGAGTCCATTTGTATACATATATAACAGGAAAACGCTAGGTACATAATATTCATATTTTGTACAAAAAACGGATTTAAAACTAATATGTGTAAAGTGTGAATATTTTTATGCATTATATCGTTCCTGTTACATATAAAAAATGGACTCGTAACGTTGTTTCTAACATCAGAAGCTAGGACCTATACACTAACTTAAAACTTACTTTGGAGTTTGAAAATACTTAGGAATCATGGAAATATAATACCAATACATAATACAATCGTGAAAACAAATTCGAACACTCACCTCAACATTGATGATAATTATGCCATGCAAGAACAAGGCCGATGGACGGAATGCCCAAGGAAGAACACGTTCTCACCACATACATCACACGGAGAGGATCTGTAGCAAACGGAGTCTTCATGTCCACTGGTGAAACAGTACCCACACCATAAAGTACGACTACCCTGTTCTCCGTTCTTGTCTAAAGTGGATGAACACATCACTGAAATATGATCCAAAGAACCACAGGAAAAGCAATAGATTGGTCTCCAAATACGCGACATTTCACGTTGTTTCGGGACACGACGCGACCTGAAGATCCTGCTATGAAATTTTACCGTAGATGACTCTCCTCTTCCCGCAGAATAGCGTGCAGACTTACAACTATTCCTAGATTCTTTCACCGACATTTTAACTTCAACCAATCGAAGATCTTCAGGAATGTTCTTCACAACAATAGTACACTCACTTCTCGAGGCCGCATTATCACTTATAGACATTTTGTTCACTAAAGAAGTAATAAAATTAATATCCGGATCAGATATCGCATCACTATTTTCGTCGCAAAATTGAGGCCCTGGTAGAAAAGTAATACCAAAGTGACGAGCTTTGCGTGAAAAGTGTTCATACTGTAAACAAGTTCTGTAATACGGAGACGATATTAGTCTCTCAAACACTTTACCCATCAGTGAAACATAAAGTTTCTCGTGATTTCTTGTCCAACCGAAGCTCTTGTCATGAGAATAATGTTTCCAGTCTGGATGAAGTAGCTCCACTATTTTAATAACCTCGCCCATTGTTATCTGTACACTCACACACAAACACTAGCTAGAGCTCAAGCAACACGCTTTCAGATCGACAGAACGACGCAGAAGTGAAAGTAGTGACGAATTATTATTAATTTTATAGGTTCCCAATACGGAGGGGGAACCGGAATTAACATCATTTGTTCAATTTTCTACTGTTGAAAAGTGAACGGCTAATCAGCCAATAGCATGCTTTGTTATAAACTCAGTGGAATGCCATTGGCTGGGATCTTTTCCCGTGAAAGCAGAGGTGTGGGATAATGAAAAGACACGACAATATTGTTCTTAATTGCATAAAATATAGGATTTAGTTTTACTCAATTAAAAATAATACGAAATCTTAATAACTTGTTTGTTTCTTATCGGTATATTCTGTATAATTGCATCGTAATTATATTAGGATTCAATACATTTTAGTAGGAAATGAATTTCCGTTAATTGATAAATCCTCTTTATGAGTGTTTCAGCACAGTGCTGACTATATAATAGAATTTAAAATAGTTTTAATTCACACAGAAAGAAAAATGTAACACCCATTTTATTCTTTTTTTTTAAGTTTATGCGTATTTTTTTCATTAATTTCCTCTCCATACTAATCACAAGAAAATTTCCGACCAAGACAACAGAGAATGTCAGAAATGCGTTGTCCGAACCCCTAAGACATGTACTAAGTTCTACCCACAACTACAGATACATAGTAATAGCTCATAACTAAAAAATGTTTGCTCAAGTTTTGTTGAGCATGTTATCTGAGGGCCTAGGATGTTTTGGTGCAGTCAGTTTCAGTGCGGGAAGTTTCTGTGCGAGGAAAATACTGATGAATGTTTTTCCCTACAACATTGATAAATTAGTTAAAGAGCGAAATTAAAATGAGTGAAATATTTACTTTTTATATTTTTACAATCAGGGACGTACTTAGGCGGTGGGTTTCTGACTATATGGATCCCCCTTCCCAAAATTGAGAGTTTTAGGCAGAATTATTACTTTTCAAGGCAACAATAATTATTCTAAATAACTAACTAACTCTATGGCTTATGGAACTCGCAAGTTCATCGCCGCAGTAACAAACGTTCGCTATTGAATTCTATCGTGGGCAATATCAAGCCAGTTTTCATCACAAACACCTACTTCTCGAAGATCTCTTCTAATATTGTCCTCCCAATGACGTCTCGGTCTTCTCAATAGATAAAAATAAAGACTAGTAGAAAATTAACAACGGTACGTGTTTAGTTGCTATAATAATATAGTTGTTAAAATTTCAGCGGTAGATTTTCGAATAGACTAATGATTACTGACCAGCCCTTACTTAAAAAAAGGTGTCATTGAAGTATTTTGTGTTTATGGAATGTTGACACCGGAAATTTTGTCTCTTTCTCTTACCTGGAGAATGCATCACCTGCAATTTTTTAGATAGGAAATTTTGACACTTGCTTCTGGTACTAGATACTCCATTGCTTTACCGGTTAATGTTGCTATTGAAACAAAGATCAGCAAATAATCATTATAGCAGCTTGTATTAGTATTTAAAGAGTAAAACTAAAATGATTACCTACCGTTTTAGTATTTAATAAATTTCACATTCACCACGTCTGATTAAAATGGGAATATTTTATATTAACATGGACATCTGTCAAAATGTGAAGATTATGGGAAAACCCTCTCAATTAAAAATTCACTTTCAGAAACTAAAACCTAAAGACCCACTAATACAAAACAAATATGTTACTTATTCTAACAAAATCATAATATCTTAGCAAAATTTAGTAATAGCATTGCCAGCTTGTGTTATTCATTTTAAGTCATGAACGCAAGACCTAGATAATATAAATTGCACAATCACCAGGTATATAAAACATTGTCATCAACTAACTTCATGTTTCATTTAGTTAATAGTGCTCTCGGTGAAGGAGCAGATTAATTTTAGTTTCGACTCCCCAACTTCCGCCAGACATTGAGCCGTATCTACTCTTTCGACGGGTTAGATTATGTTTTTGATTGCGAAGCATATCGCTTTTAGGGTCTCCATAGTCGGGTGTTTAGAGCGTTGGACTCATGTCCACGTGGTCCCGGGTTCAATTCCCGGATGGAGCACATTAATTTTCGGCGTTCACCAAGCTTCTTGAGGCAAACTGGGAAATAAAGACCACTTGGTCTAAATAGCCCTGATACACCTGTTCGTGGTCAAGCTGACGCGCAGTGATTATCCCACGACCGTCACTCAGGTGACACAGTTCCAACAACCGCGGACAGATGGCGTTGGGGCAGGCTCCAATTTTTTAGTTCTGTAACGCCAGTGGTTATTATTATTATTACCCAACGCCTTTTAACACTCACACCATGTGCCCTGCCTGTACACCGAAAGTGCTAAATAGTCCCACGTGCTTTTAGCTCTTTCATTCTTAGGCCCATTTGACATTTCCAACACTCGAAACTTTGGTATATATTGAGTTTCAACACTCCCACAACGTAGGAAACATTGTACATGTCTGCTGTATATTATACATTTTGGGGAACCTAAAACTAAACATTACCCAAGAAGTAACATCATTAAAAGTATTTATTCACACATGGAAAATAAAATAAAATCGTTGAACCATAATCAAAGTTGACAATGTTACTGAGACTTACGGAGATGCTCTTGCGTGAGAACATTTTTCAGTCACTTTAACCTTGTAAGTAAAATAAGCAGATACCCGACCATTCCCCTAGTGCTTACGTAAAAGTTTTCGTTCTTTTTATCACTATATCGTCTGAAAATCTCTGATTCCCTTCCTTAGTTGTCAGATAAAATAAGCCATGCTTGAACCTTTTTCCCTTGAGGGCTTACGTTACACTTGAATGACCCCTTAAGTCTATTGACTTCTACGTGATTTTTTAAATAATTCTGTGTTTTCTTTCTAAGGATAATTCAGTTCATATAGACTGTTTACTTTCTAAGCACTTTGTGCTGATATTTTTAGGCAACATTTCGAAAGCATCACCACAGACAACCATAGTGATGGTATCTGTGGTATCACCAATGAAGTAATCCAAACTGTCGAAAATAACTTCTAAAGAAAATTGCTGGTTTAATTCGAATAGTTTTATTAATTAGTATATCAAAAAGGTTTTAACGGACGAACAATAATGTCTAGTTCATAGTTTAACAGTCTTTCTATAATCAAAAGGTATTTTAACCTTTGCACCGAAATTTCCGTGCACCGAAACTTTCGGACCCCGTTCACGGGTTAACTGAAATTGTTGACAACTTGATTTCCATTAACTATATTTGTCCTGGTATAAAATCGTAAATAGTTAGAAATTCGCATGATAAATTTGAAAACCAATGAAGTTACAATCTTAATATATTCTATGCAGCTTATCCTGATGATTCTTTTAAACGTATTATTTGTAACATATAATTCAATTTCAATTGTTGACTGAAACGACGTTTTTCAGATTTTCATTCATTTTGAAAGTATTTTTAAGGCCGGGTGGATTTCTGCTATCGCTACATTGGAGGGTTATTTTTCCAATGAGCGTCTTTCGTCGAAAGGATTTGGTCCTGTACGTGCTGTAGGAAGAATTTTGTCCAAGATCATGTAAAAATTATAGTTGGGTTGTGTGCTCGAGAATTGGGAACGACTCTCACGAATAGAATGGACTTACGAAATTTTGACACCAGAAGTGTTGTTAAAATATCAGCTAAAAGATTATTTTGTCAGCAAAATACCAGGATATGTATTTAGCTATAGACTAAGATGAAATGACAATCGTATGATTGACAACCAGCTGGGTCCCTCTTTCTTTCTTTCATTTTTTTCTTTTACAAAAAACAACATTTAGTCAATACTGGATATTTTTATAAGAACGAAGAAGACTCGCAAAATCCATAATTAATATACTGTACCTTTATATAGTTTGGACACACAAAACCTGTTGTTATGTTAATAGAAGCTTTCCTTGTCCCTTTAAAATTTCCCTTCCCCTTAATGCTTTGACGGTCAGAAGTTCTAGTTACTAAAAAAATATAAATGTTTCCTTTCGAAATTATCCTAATGTTCCTAACTGGATTCGAACAGTGATGCATTAACAGTTTCATGAAAATTAAGTCTCATTTTAGTGTAAACAAAAATTAAGAGAACTGTTAACACAGAATGTACTACACATTCGTAATGAAGGAAGCAAGTAATCTTAAGTTGAAAATTTCGTACTTCGGACCCAAAGTTGGAACAGTGAGACATTTCAACAATATGCTATTCTGATCAGAATCTAATACGCAATGGCAAACGCGGGTTTAGAAACAAAAAGAGAAAATGTCTGACGCAGAAAATTCAGTAGATAGAGGAAAATAGTTACGCAAGTAACACAAGAGATCTATAAAAGGATAAAATCATTAAGAAAAGGTTACCACCCAATAGTGTTACCCATGAGACGAGTTTGAAACTGTCTCGTCTTCAAAACGTCTTGTCCAGAAAGTGTCTCGTCTCGAAAAGATTTTGTATATTATGAGAGCTGCCTCGCTTCCCATGGCCATTACTTTGTCCCGACTCGTTTCGTTGGTAACACTATCATCCAAGGATGGGGATGATTGGAAATTAATATGTAGATCCTCAGACGGAACCTTTTAAAATTCTCGATGATTTTTCCTACCAATTCTCAGATCAGTTCTACACCACTTTAGAAAACGTAACACAATCGAAGAGGAGGAAGTTTACAATGAAATTGAGGGTTGTTTCAGAGCAAGATTTTTCAATGCACCTACGTTTTACTCAGGGCTGGAATGGTAAAATTTTTGGGGGGTACACGCTGCTCAATAAAAATCCGGATTTGGGAACACGTTCCTTTATATTTATGCACTGAGGTGGGTACACGCTGTGATTTATACTATTAGGTGGGTACACGGCGTGTACCCGCGTATACCCTCCATTCCACCCCTGGTTTTACTGTATGGCACTTTTGCCTAAGGCTACATCCTTTATGTTCAATTGCATTTTTATAACGTCATATACAGATGAAATACAAGACATGCTTTTAGATAATGACCACGATAAGATGATAGTTATTGTTTAAAAGAGCAATGATATTATTTTCTAATACGAGAACCTCGAAAGCATAAGAGAGTGTTTCGGTATGGAAATTGCGTTATTTTTTATTATTATTATTTGGGGCTCGCCTTACCACCCCTGCCTCTTTGCATCCATTGCACAGGTTGAGTTGAGCCCAGCAAATTCGGGAATAAATTTTTCGACTCTGAATAGGTTTGACGGCCTGGGCCTTAGATACCTAAAGGCCATAAAATGAAATTCAAATATTGAATATGTTTGACAGTTGTTTCAATTGCCGTCGTCTTTATGTCACTACATATTAGCAACTGAGCAAGGAAGAATGAGTCAGCCATATAAATCAATGTATTTATCTTGGGTCATAACTCAATTGCCATGAAGTTTGATCAATACCGAGTGACAAATATTTATTCCTTCTGTTCATTCCATTTTTTATGCCAACTTCACTACAGAGCTGAGATGTTTTGCTTCTGATAGCAAAGCCCGTCTTTCCATAGTCTCTCTGTCTCTCGCTCGCTCTCCCCGGAAGATGTGTGTGTTTTGTCTGTGCATCCATCGATCAACATTTTTGTTTCTTCGTTTGACGTTGCTACAATGAAAGCAATTTTGAATAGTGAATTATTTTTCCTTAAATCATATTAGAAGAATGAAATTTCGAAAATTGGCATCTAGCCATCTCTTGCATATCAAAATATTTTTGGAAGGAGAAATCTTCTAACATGCTTTCATTTGTACCCTTAGGGAATGAGGTTCTTAGACATGAGGGGAAATGACAAATATAGGGAGTAGCCAATTTTCTTATGATTTGGCCACTAGTTGCGGAAATGAACATGCTTGGTACAGAAAAGTTTACAAGAGAACAGGAGAAAAAGAAGTGTTTATGAGCGTTTACTTTCGTCTATGTTCCCTGTTGTAGTTTTGAATCATTTCAGATTCTTATTCCAAATTCCTGTGTAAACAGAAAATCCTGTGAAGTTCCGTGGTTACGTGTAGTAATAGAAAATATAGAATGTTCAGGAAAAAGTGGCAGATGAGAATTCAAGAACGAAAATACGGAAGGGGAAAATAACAAGCGGAAAATTTGGTAGGGGAAAATATTGCAGAATTATCTTGTGAAAAGGCACAAAAGTGAGAACGAAAACTCCTTGACAGAGTATTCTTAAAAAAAAGTCAATTCAAGAGGAAATTAGCACTCTTTGATATACTGGACTTTTACAATGACATAATTATAATTACTTGGATTAGAAGACATAATCCATAATATTATGCAACCTAACCCAAGAAGAGAACATCCATGTAATTCTCAACGCACAAATACAATTTAACTGCCGATCATTTAATACTGTACTCGAATCTGGAATACTATCAGAAAATAGAATCAGGAAGTTTGAATTAATTGGAATATGCAAAGTAAAAAAACGGTTTCTTGAAATTGAGAAAAAAGTTCCTATCTGTGCACCGAGAAACGTTTTTCTCAGAAGTGAGATAATAGCAGTCATTTAATTTAAAATGAGAGCAAACTGGTTTGAAAATAAGATCAGTTATCTTATTTCCAATCCGGGATGTTCTCATTTTTCATCAAATGAAAATACTGATATCTCATATCTAAGAAAACTGTTTCTCAGTGCACAGATACGAACATTTTTCTCAATTTTAAGAACCCGTTTTTTAGAGTGTGGAAATTAAAGAATTTCCAACGAAAGCTGCTTCGATGAATCATTAAAAATAGGTCTAGGTATTCCCTCCTCTTCGTAGGATTGCCCTCTTTTGAAGTAATAAACGCTGTATGGATTTTCAAGAGATAATTAAAAAGCTCTGTTTTCATTTCTCGAGACGTTCGGGAATTCCCGATTCATAAGTTTCCAAAAATCGGTACCGGCTGTTTCGAAAGTTGGGCCGGGGACGGGAGGTCTCCCCCCACCCATTCTCTTCCTGCAATTTTTGCTACCCACACACTGAGATAGAACACCTACAATTATTTGACTAAAATATATGTTTGGATAGCTTAGATGAAAATCTCCCCGTCTTCTTTCTGCGAGAGTTCGAAGTAAAAGTTTTAAATAAATATAATTTTAATATTAATTACTTTACAATTAATAAGCTACTAAGATAATAGTAATTATCTTCGTTTCAGGGTTTTTCACTTCTAAATAATATTATTAGTCTAAGAAATGTAACTAAAAATTATCCAAACCGGTTAAAAATTGCCACAGAAGGTTTGAGAATTGCAAATAACTGAGAAAGTATTCTATATTAACACACCCAAAATTAGACAAAATTAAAGCATGGGAACAGTATCTAAAATGTGTAACAAAAATGGCGGCCTAATGTGTGTACTGAAAATTGGAATGTTATATTAGCCTATAAACAAGCATCTTTAAGCATATTATAAGAAAGAATATATGAACAATTCTCACTATCTGTGTACAAAATACACATCATCATCATCATAACTGCTCCGCCTTAAGCGGCAGGTCATTCAAGATCTCAGTTCATCCGGACCTAGTACTTTTCCTTTTATCACAGCATACCAATTATCTATTTACTTCGATCTTTTTTTGTGTGTTCACGTAATATCTCTAAAACGTCGAGTTTTACGGCAGAATTCCTACAATTTGAGCGCAGAACTGTTGTTTTCAGTCCAATAGTTTCCAAGCTACAGCTCTTCTAATTTAGGTGGTTTTCGAGGATTCGTATTTAAAAAAACGCGTCAATAAATTTTATCTCAAAATATCTCATGATCTTTCAGTTTTTTGGTGAAAGTGGTCAGTATCAATATTTAAAAAAAAACAGTAAATTTGCTGCAATTTGAGCGCAGAATGGCTTTCCTCAAGACAATAGTTTCCAAGATACAACTCTCAGAAAGGTAGTGCCACAACAATCATTACTTTGTAAAACAAACATCTTAAAATAATGAAATACTTAAAGCATATGAAGACATAGTAAGAGAAATATTTACAATTTTCGTCACTTAGAAGGAGCAGGAGTTATCTCTTAAACTTCCACGTCACATCCCCAAGTTTTCAATTTCTGAAATACCATTTGTTGCCTCCTCAATCACTGATGGAGCGTTCCCGTCTTCGGTCTTCCTATCATTAACGACTTCAGGCACATTTGTATACGACTGTCCGACGTAAAACTTCCATATCGATGAGCATTTGTGTCCT
>JAGDQP010056591.1:0-11888 GCA_022664845.1 Lepisma saccharinum
CCGAACTAATTTTGTTTTTTAATTTCGTTTTCATCAACTAGAGGGATGGTTATTTTTCTTTCTTTCTAGTAAGCGGATGAACTCCAACAGCATCCTTCCCCTTCAATTGGACCAGACGGAATATCATTTATTAGTTAAAAATAAATGTTCTGCAATTTAACTTTCTACAGAACTTAAGGCAATTTGTTAACTAGAGCCAGAATTCAAACCAGCCGAAAAACATATTGCCTCTCCAAATATTTAAAATAGATAATAGATGAACAACTATACCCGTAAGACTACAAAATAAACTTAGCGACTTTAAAGGGACGCTTTCAATTTAATATCTGAAAGATTGTTTAAATATTATGTTAAACTTCTTAAATTTACACACATTCACAAATTGTATAATGAAATGTGTTGAGAAGTTAGGTTGTAATTTCTTGTTAACATAAATGACAAAATTGTTATTCAGGTGGAATCCGACAAACATTTTTATATTTGTGTTTACTTAGCGCCATCTACAGCTACCAGTAAGATATAATAGTTTAATATTCAATTAGAACAACTTGTGTGGAATTTAAAGTTGTATTAAGTTTAGAATTCAGTGTATGGTCTCCAGTATATTTTAAAATGAAGTTCAAACTAAAATCATAACTATTTTGTTCATTTCGAATGTACGTGAAATATGATAATATACGGTTTGTCATCAGATTAATCGTTTATTTAAGAAATTCCCTTTCAGTCATGCTTCTCATACGCCTGATAGAGGGTTCTGAAGTAAACGATTCAGGTACTCTTACATTCTTTGTTTTTACTTCTTGTACGCCATCAGTTCAAAGCCTTAATTACGTACTGTGTCGTCTCCAGCAACAAATTTAAATCTGTATTACTGTGATATATTTTAGGCTGTTTGGAAAAAAATATTATTAAAAAGTTTTAAAGCTGATTCTAAACTCTTGTTTGTGTTAAGTGTTTAACCTCAAACCTCATTTGTTCTCTAACAAATTAAACCTATGGATTAAAAAACTCGTAGGTTCATCAATGTAGCAATAAACATCGATGTAGTAATAAATAGCAACCAAGGTAGAATATAATGTTGCTTTTCCTCATCCCAGCTATATGGCCTGTCCAGCTTAGCTGCCGTAATTTTAATATGCTTTGCAATATCACGTGAAATATACAGTATGTGGACTGTGGAGTCAAGCCGTAGCCAGGGGGGTTGAACCACCCTAAATTTTCTTACCCATACGTGTATGAAGATTATAGGTCAAACACATACTTGATAGAATTTTAGTAATTTTCTATAGATGCTATTCTAAAGTTCACAAAAGATAAGTGATTTATCACTTTCTATATTTAGCAAAAAATTACAAAAATACACTGTAACTAAACAGATTCTTAAAAACATCATGGTTATGGACATTTCCAAAAGCTTTCTGCACTATATTCACGAGAAGGTTAAATACTCTTTTTATGACATTTTCTACAAAAATATGGGTCAAAGTAAAGCATCAACTTACAGCAAAAACAGCCATTGATTCAATTCGTAGAGAAATCTAAAAGCTAACAACAAACATACAAAAAACCTTCATGTATTAATATGGATATAATATTTGACTAGCGGGAGACAGACGGACAAACGCCACAATCCGGAATCCAAAATATCGTGCCTAGAAGAAGTTGATTTAAAAAGAACTTATTCCGTTAAGAATTATTCATGACATGCGAGATAATTTTAGCTAGAGAAGCGATACAAATACTTTGTACTGAACATACTACACATATCAGCACAGATAGAAGTATTTCCCCACACACAAGTGAAAGGAGGTGCTGATTGAATTCCAAGGAGAAGGGCTTCGATCTCCAATGATCAGACTATAAGAAGTAGTCAAATCACACGTTGGTTTGCCAACCGAAACTGCAGCTTAGTATTGAAACCGACATTAGTCTGGTTGTTTCGATTTTAATAGAATAATTTGTAAATTATCACAAACTTTAACTATTTTAACTTTCTGGAAATAATAATGCAATCCTTGTGTATCAGTTTTGAATAATCGTGATATAACTTTGCGTAAAAGTATATGGACTCATGTGCTTCAACAGGACCGTTGCCCTTTGAAAGAGTTTGAATGGTAACGGGCCTGTGTTACATCAGCTCTAATATATATATCAGATTCACGTTACTGTTTCTCAACATATATATATGGTGTTGTAAAACAAAAACGACATATCCACCTCATGAAAGTCCTAATATGAAAAAAATAAAGAAGAATATAGACAATCGAGGATGCGCAAATACTTCCTTTCGGTGCTGTAGGGTTCCGAAAGTGTGAGAAAAAAAAGAAATCTAAAGCTTGATGATGCCAATACCATTAAGAGAAGAACTGAGGTGGCATGGCACCCTCAAAGAATTGAGACATCCTCTATCCCAAACTGCGTATTCCATAATTATGCAATGGATGCGCAAGGGATGGCCCAAAGGAAGTAGGGGATTCCTGGACATTCTCTGGAGTAAACGTGGATAGAAATAAGAGCAAATAAGACGGCTTTCCGTACGAGTACAGATGATAAACGTAATTACTGGCATCTAACGGCACACTGAGTCTCTTTTACTGATAGAAAATACTGCAAATTCACTTAAATATAAGTAATTTACCCCTGTTTGTTATGCAACTAGGTCCTTTTTTATTATAATCATTCCGCAAGGGAATCTGTTTGACATATTGACTAGCCCCCTAAATTTTGCAAAGCCTCCTAAGAGTTTCGGTTGGCTACGGGCCTATATGCATGGGCGGATATATGTGGGACCATGGCCCCTACTCATTTCATAATGACTAAATGTCCTATTCTAAAGAATAGCTTTTAAAGTATTTGCCCCCCCCCTCAGAGTCTCTCTCCTAAAATCCGCCCAGGCCTGTATGGAGTTCTTCGTTGTACTCTCTCCTATATTCTCCGGTCATCTCGTCCAGTTTCGGCCAATATATTTTTCTCGGAACCTTATTTTCCAAAACACGTAATTTACGTTCATTACTCCGTACGTACTCCAACATTCGGAATCTAAAATATTATTGGCAGAATAACCCTTCTCTATATTTTCAACTTCAGCCATTTTGTATTAAGTGCAAGGCTGGGAGTTCCGAACTGAAACAGTTGCCAGATAGTAAGCGACTTTTAATTTCTTCCAACTGATTTCGTTAGTGCTTGTTACATATGCGCCCAAATATTTACATTTGTTTACTTCCTCTATGATCTCATTCTTAATTCTTATGTTTCTATTCCCTTTACCTTGTGTGTTTCGGCTTGTTATCATGTATTTTGTTTTCTCTACGTTAAGCCTGTAGACCCATCTCGTCGCAAAGTTCTACTAAGACATCGGTATTTCTTTGCAGTTGCCTCAATATCGTCCTCTATTAAATCTACATCATCCGCGTATACGAGCAGTTGTTTCAAGTCATTCAGTTCTAATCACCTGAGGGTTCAGCAGCAAGACTATGAATCCTTATGCGCCCCCTTTGTTCCTCAGTCTGTTTGTGGACAACTTTCAACGGAGGAATACTAGAGGTAGGGGTGGTTAAGGTGTCAGAAAGATCTCGACGGGAGTACAAAAAACGCGTATAAGTGATACACATTCTAGGGCGGATTCACAGATAGGAGTATTTCCAGTGATTGGGTTGACAATTTATATCTTTAGACCACTTGGACTAGCAAGGTGGTTGAAGTGTCCCTGGAAAGGTTTTAGCAAGGCAAGTTCAAACACGTATCATTCATGCAGATAACAGATGCAGTTCTCGAGTTTCTGGGGTAGAAATTTCAACCTTGGAACTACTAGGAATAGGAAAGTGATTGAGGTGTCCTTGGGAATGTGTCTACACAATTTTCCAATGAACATTGATCAATATTGATAATATAAATTATATGCTCATTACTGAACTCTGGCGGTAGATTATATGCACAGTCCCCAACTTCGCTCCACCACACTTGTTTATTTTTAGAATCACGTTTTCTAACTCAAAGTAAAGCAGTACACTGTTAAAAGGGTTTATTTAAAAACGTAAAAAAAAATCTCGAATTTGAAAAAATTTTGGGCTCCGGTTCCGACTAAATTTTTACTCAACTTTGAGCAAGTGATGGTGCACGAAAAATGGGGAAATATTTCTCAGATAATGAGAAAGAAAGTCTCGAACTTGAGGTAAAACTACTAGAAAGTGAGTTTAAATTTCGGCTCAAAAATGATAAAAGTTGGGACTATTTTTCAGAAATGGGGAAAAATATATTCAAAAGTGATGAAGCATATGTTCAAAGTGTTGAGAACGTAATGACTCAAAAGATAGCTCCGGAGCTACGAAAGTGAGAAAATAGTTGGTCATAATTGAGAACATTTGCTTCAAAGTTATGAGCAAAATCGTTATGAGAGCTAAAAAATGGGAAAATATTTTTTCGAAATTAAGAGAAACACTTTCAGGTTGTGAGAAGGAATTTACTCAAAATATCGTTGGGAACGAATAAAGATGAGAAAATATGTAATGAAAATTTGTAACCAAACTTCTTCTCATTAGTATTAGTAATATATTAAACTGGTCCTTATCCTTGTCGCTGTGCGATTCAGCAAAATGCTTCTCAGAGTCGTTCGTGAATTCGTTCTGGATGTAAAAATTAATAAGAACTCCCTATATGACATGCCCCAAGCTTAACCTTTAGTGGGACTACACCTCTATCAAACAGTAGAAAACCTTATCCGTGATCGCATCAGTGCTTCTCAGCTCCTTTATGCAACCACAGAAAAGCCCTCCACTACGTCGAACACTAAAGATAAACGCAGGGGGAAAAGATAAAAAAAATTTTGAACAGAGGATAAGTAAAAATATCCCCCTCTACATGCTGAATTTTTTTAATTCGTAGCCGCAGCTGGGACCCGTGCGGAGGGGTACACCCTCTATGGGAAAGGGATGTGAAGGAAAGGAAAAGATTTCAAGCGTTAGTGGATGGGCAAATGTGGTTTCTTTTATTTTCTTTATTGTCTCAATTTCATGAACTGGACATTATGAGTTTGCCTCATAATCATACTTTTATGGTTGACTTAGGTAAATGATGATGATGGAGATGAGGTGCTCTTTGACGTCACGACACGTGGAGTTTGTTAGTTAGATGAATCCTGGGTTATCTGCTGTTCAGGAGTTACTCTGAACTGATGAGAGACAGTATGGACCCTGTAAGTAGATGGATATTACTGTGCAAGATATGATGGTGCTATAAATAGTGTAGTGTTTGAAGATGGAAGTTGAGAAGGATGTCATGATCAGGATGTTTCGGGGAAATGGTGTAATGATAGAGGGAAAAGAGAAGAGAGACAGAGGTGTGGATTATCGTTGTTCTTGACTCTACTGCGACTATATCGTGTATCGCCTCGAATAGTAATGGCTGATGAGATTCGAGGCGTTGACGTATGTACTTTAGTCCGAGCCGTTAAAGATAATACAGGATATGTGGAAATGGTGTACGGTCATATAGTTCTGCTGTTGGGCTGGGTAGTCTGTTGCGGAATGCTGTTCGTAGTGCGTGTCTTTCTAGTATTTTTAGTTTGTGGAAGAAGAACAAGGCTGCTGAAATCCAGGCGGTGAAGCCATAGGTGAGAACGAGCTGTAGAAACACTTTATAAGTGTTAAGTACAGTTTTCGATTGTAGACCCCAAGTGGTGCCGGTTAGCCATTTCAGAAGATTAAGCCTATTGTATGCTTTGGATGCGATATGATCTAAGTGTGGCCGCCATGCCAGGTGGTGATCAAAGATGATTCCGAGATAGGTGACAGTTTTGATAGGTTGTATTGGCGTTTTATGGATGGTGATGGACAGGTTATTGGGATTTCGATGGACACGCGTACGACGATTTGGTAGAATGAAAACAATGGCTTGAGTCTTAGTTGGATTGATTTTGAATCTCCATGTATCGCACTAGTCAGTAAAACTTTCTATTGCTGAATTCAATGCAATATTGATCTGCTGGATGGTTTTGGCTTGGGCAAGAAAAGCTGTATCGTCAGCGTACTGGAAAAGTTTAACATTTGCAGGTAAAGTAGGTATATCGGTGATAAACTGTAAATATAGAAGTGGTGACAAGGCAGATCCTTGAGGGAGTGAAGGAAGATGGAATGTGGGAGAGTAGATTGATGTTGATGTATGCCAGTCGATTGGTGAGAAAATTGAATATGAAACGGAGGTAGCTTTCAGGAAGATGAAATGACAGGAGTTTGTGTATGAGGGAGACTTCGTGCCAGACTTCATCGAAGGCCATTTCAAGATCGAAAACCACCATGCAGGAGGGTTGGGATTTATTGTAGTGATGAGTGATTAAGGTTGTGAGTCATAGGAGTTGGTCATTGATGCTGTAACCAGGACGAAAGACGTCTTGAGTGCAAGGAATTAGGTTATGGTCATTAAGGTGTTTGTGGAGGCGGTGAACAAGAATTTTTTGTAAGATTTTACTGAAGATAGGACTTAGTTGTATGGGACAGTATGAGGAGACGCCATGGCGAGGTTTGTCAGGTTTTAGAAACATTAGGGTTTTAGAGGTTTTCCATTCTGCGGAAATATAGCCAGTGCGTAGGATAAAGGTGTATATGTTTGGGAGGAGGTGAAAAAGGGCAGGGGCAATGTCTATAGGAGATATTGCCCATGTCTGGTGCCGTGTTACGCTTGCTAATAGTGACACGGGTGATGTCTTCAACAGTAATAGGTGTGGTGAGTGGGTTATTTAAGGGAAGGGTGTGGGTAGTGTTTGGTTGCAAGTGAGGAGATGAAAGATTAAGTCTGCGAACTGGATGATAAGGTTTTGAGTTAGTTGGTGGGAGAGGGGTGAATATCTCTTCAAGGTGTACAGCAAATGCTTCTGCTTTGGAAATGTCGTTGAGTAATGGCTGGTTATGATGATGAGAGGATAAGGTGTTTTAGTGTATTTACCTGTGAACATTCTACATGCTGTAGTAGTAGTAGTCGTCATACGTTTTCCGCAGACGGTTATGCCGTGTCTTCGGTAGAGATTTGTGAGAGAAAAAATATTTATTATAATTATATTATGATCAAAGTGATTGTATTATTATATCGTACGGTTTAGGCTATGTTTTTGTATTGTCTAAAGTATAGATGCTTTAATTGGCGTAAGTTGGGTACATATCTGCGAAATGAGCTTTTAGTGGATATAGATTAATGACTTCGAGATTTAGTGTTGGGTCATCGTTATTGGCTATACCGTACAGTTCCAATAAGCGCTGCAGTGGTGAGTGTTGATATTTTGGATATCTATGTCTTGTTGGGCTTCGACATCTGCATGCTGTACCCTGCATACACTATTTATATTCCTGGTGTACGTATGCATCTGAGGTGCATGTCATTTTACAATACTCCATTGTGTTTCTAAAATCATTTTCATCTGCATAACGAATCATTATTAAACATACTTAAATCGTGTGCCAATAATGAAACACAAAAAGCAACAATTTAACATAATACAAAAACGTTACTTACTTCAACTTTACACCATTCAAAGTAGAGACATCTATTAACAGAAGCAGGAAATGCAACATGCGACAATTTTATTACGAGTTAATTACTACCACAACTGGTACACACACTTTATAATCTTTCGAAAAATCAACCTTGGAAAGCAGAAGAGTTAAACTTAATTCTCGACAGTATGTTTTGTTTTTGCCGCGTATGAATATCACATGCAGTCGCAGTGATACAGATTGAACTGTCCAACAGAGAATTTAGTTCTTGTTTTTTTATGTCTGAGATCATTGAACTTGTTTACGATATTCTTTTACAATGCTCGCCAGATAATAAGTTATGTTTACAGATTTCATTTAATTATCTCGCAGGATTGTAATATTACCTTTCCAGAGACAAACAGTTTGAGTAATTAAATTGCATCAACTCACATTTGAAAAGTATGCTCGTATTTGACAATTACCATTCTCAAATTTTAATTTCGGAAAATATTTTTTCCCACTTTTAAGTAAAATTTACTCGATTTTTTTTGGAGGAAATTTATTCATTACAAACTTTTACCTATAGGAATTCTACATGTGGAGTCTCTGAGACACATCTTTACAATTTGGAAAAGATTTAACAATTCTAAATGTACCGTGTTAGTAGTATATTTGTTATTTTGCTATAATCAAATTAAAATCTATGAACAATTGCTGAGCCATTTCATTATATTTCCTTTTCCTTTCTAATATTTTTCTCAAGGTGAAATTATGTTTTATTATACATAGCTTTATTTAATCCACATTGGTAAATGAATCGTATATTTTTAAAAGAGTATCTGTCCACAATTTGGCTATTTCTAGTTTTTCACTATTTGAGAAACTACAGTGATAGCTGAAAATAATTGGATTTAAAATTGAATGAAAAATCAATTATCTTAACATCTATAATGACCTGAACACTTTTAAGAGGGTGTCAATCAAGAACTCATCCCTAAGGACAGGAGCTTATCCATCAGAAAAAGTTGTCATCACGTTGAATAAAATTAAGGATTTGTAGGAAATAAATCATTGTGTGCCTCAGGAACACTTAGAGTGCTATGATAATACTTTAAGGTGGTCTGTGAACAGAGAAAACCCACACAATGACTAATCTTCTTGTAAATTCGTGATTTATTAACTTTCCAACAAGTTGCCCCACTTGTCGTACGAGGCTTGATTCGCGTTTGGGTCAGATTGAAATTGCTAGGTGGGAAAATTGCCTACCTCATAAGAATACCCTGAGCTGCGGTGGCTCGATTGGTAGACCGCTCACCTCTGGCGCTAGGGAAAGTCGGTTCGATCTCTGATCATGCCATGTGGACTTTGTGGTAGACAAACACCGTGTGCGTGGCTTTTCTCGAGGTTCTTCCCTTCCCTCCCACTTATATCATTCCACCAATTTATCACATCACCATCCATTCCGCCTGAGCTACAGTTGCCTAAAAGCTTAGAAAAATATTTCCAAATTAAGAAGAAGACCGTTAATGAGATCATATCAAAACCTACCCTGAAATCTACGTCCTATAGAAAGGTGATATACAAAAAATGGCTTCCCATATTAACTGCAAGGTACTGAGATAAGGCCTCGAATATTGTTCGAAGTGTACAAAGAGTGCATTTTTTATGATTTTATCAACAAAAGTCACTTCTGTTTCACTTTAGTCTTGGAATGAAATGCTGATGAGTTGTACCGTCACTACCGACACAGCTGAACTCCTCATATGGGATGTATATAGGGCGCCTGGCTCCTCCAAAATTCAAATATTTTTGTTAAACCCATATATTTTAGCTTATTTTTTAAAAAATGGAGGGGTTCAGACCCCCTAAATATTTCCCTGGTGAGGCGAGCAGCGCCTCCTGTAGAAGATGACGCTACAAGTCGGCAGTGTTTCATTTCGGGACGAAAGTGAAGCAGAAGTGACTTCTCTTAATTGAATAAAAAAATAAAGCGGCCTTTCAATTAGTATGGGCAGCTATTTTCTGTATTACTTCTCTATAGGACGTAGATTCTCGTAGCAGAATTTCAGCGTAGTTTTCGATATAATCTTATTGAAGGTGTCCTCATCAGTAATGTGTTAAATCAAACTGGAATCCGATAAATTGAGCTTGAGGTACTGGATTTAAAATTAACTATTGTTAATGTGTTAAACATGCTCTTCATTTCTTCTGACAATCATGCTAACTTAGCTGAGAAGCAAACAAGCAAAACGTCACATGTCCATTTTTATACAAAAAGTTTTGGAGTCCTCTAGTGAATGATGCAAAGTGGTTTTATCAAGGTACGACGGAATATGTACTTCTTTCAGTAAACCACTTTGTAATGCACCTTTTCATTCAGGTCTTTAAAATAACATTTTTATATTGAAAATAAATTGGACGTGTGATGCTTTTTTTGTTTGCTTCTCAGTTCTGAGCATAAACCAGATCAATGCAGAATGTAATTTAACATGAATGAAAGGCTTCGACAGAAGACATCACAACTTTATTTCTTCACCTTTATTTGTTTATTTTTATCTTCTGTTGTATTTTTTCTTTTAATTGTTATAATTAATATAAAGTGAATTTTTGTGTTCCAGTTTCTGCGATTTGAACTCTCCGTCATTAAAACCATATATATTCAAAAAGACATCAGTATACAAGCAGAACGTTTCGAAAAATTGAGAAATACGTTTTAAAATGGAAAATAATGAAATGATTTTAATTCTATTTACGTTAACAGGTAAAAGGTAATTCTGAGTCGTTAGATTGCAATATGTGAATAAATTATTTGTCAGTAAAAGTTGGAAACTGATGCTCTTTTAACAAAGTGTAGAAAAAATACAGAAACCACATTTGTTTAATTTTATTTTCTGTTCCTTTCGTTTATATGCATTCATTTATGTTCCTAAAAAAACATAAGATTAATTCCATCAATTAGAAATTTAATTCTTCTAAATTTAATAACACTGATTTCTCAATGAGACAAAAATCACGAATCTACAAGAAGATTAGTCATTGTTTGGGTTCTCTCTGTTCACAGACCACCTTAAAGTATTATCACAGTATTCTAAGTGTTCGTGAGGCACACAATGATTTATTTCCTCCAAATCCTTAATTTTATTCCACTTGATGCAAACTTTTTCTGATGGATAAGCTCCTGTCCTTATGCATGAGTTCTTGATTGACACCCTCTTAAAAGTGTTCAGATCACTATAAATGTTAAGATAATTGATCGTTCATTGAATTTTAAATCCACTTATTATCAGCTATCACTGTAGTTTCTAAAATAGTGCAAAAGTAGAAATAGACAAATTGTGGACTGACGCCCTTTTAAAAATATACGATTCATAGATTTTAAGAAAGCATTTGATTATAGCGAAAGAATATATATATATTAACATGGTACATTTAGAATTCTGAAATATTTTCCAGATCGTAAAGATGTGTCTCAGCGACTCGAATGCAGAATACGTATAGGTAAAAATATGTAAATTGGTATCGAAGTTCGCAGCGAATTGAAAAAAAATGCGACGTCTTGTCACCACTACTGCTTCACTTTGAGTTAGAAGATGCGATTCTAAAAATAAACAAGTGAGGTGGAGCCCATTTGGGGGACTGTACAAATAATCTACCGCCAGGGTTAAGTATTGAGCATCTAATTTATATTATCAATATTGATCAATGGACAATTGTGTAGACACCTTCCTAACAACACCTCAATCACATTCCTATCCCTAGTAGTTCCAAGGTTGAAATTTCTACCCCCGAAACTCGGGAACTGAACCTGTAATCTACATGAACGATATGTGTTTGAACTTATCTTGGAAAAACCTTTCCAGGGACACCTCAACCAGCTTGCTAGTCCAAGTAGCCTAAAGATACAAATTGTCATCATTATCCCTGGCAATACCCCTATCTCTAGATTCGCCCTTTAATGTGTATCAGTTATACGCGTTTGTTGTACTCCCGTCGAGATCTTTATGACACCTTAACCCTTACCCCTAGTAATTTCTCAGTTGAAAGTTGTCCACAAACAGACTGACGGACAAAGGGGGCGCATAAGACCTTGCTGATGAACCCGGAAAGGATTAGAATTGAATGACTTGAAACAACTGCTCGTATACGCGGATGATGTAGATCTAATGGAGGACGACATTGAGGCACTACAAAGACATACCCTCTATGTGGGAAGAGGAAGTTGTGCAACAGGGGTTGATATGGAAAGATTGATAGGCTAAGATAATTTTGAGATCATATAACTTTATTTCTTTCATTATCTGAGATTATTATGAGTTTTCCTCATAACCACATAACTAGGTAGGGATATATATATCGAATACACAAGAACAACTATAATCAGTAAATGTAATATATATATATATATATATATATATATATATATAT
>JAGDQP010056592.1:0-12911 GCA_022664845.1 Lepisma saccharinum
TCTAAACGAAAAATATACATTAAAGATGATACTCGGTAGTCTTGGATTTTGTACTGTAATATTTGTCAGTATATTCTTGGTAAAAAATGCTACAACCTTGTTATAAATTTCGTGAATAATAAATAAATAAATAGTTTTGTGTTGCTCCTTGACGTCCTCCCCGCCATTGCCCCCTCTGTATTCATCATTGCTCCCCCCGCCCTAAGTAACCGGGCTGCCTACGGGCCTGATCAGAATAATTATTGGGGATTCATTCTGGTCAACTAAGCAAACTAACTACCCGGAATGAAACCTATATTCTTCATTCTGTGAACAAAACTCAAAGAATTAGTGATAAATATTTGGCTACTTCACTTGTCTAGGATATGCAAGTTAATGTTACAGATGCGTAGATGTGAACAAAAAAAAAAAATGATTCAGAAGATGTGTAGCCAGAAACAAAACACACATATCAGAAGAAAGCAGAAAGAAGAAGCTCTAATTAAAAAGAAAATATATAAATATGAGTGCCTGGAATTTCGGTTTTTTTTTTCCTAGGATGATACGAAGATAAACTTATATTATAGTGATGGATATCAGGACGTGCGGCGAAAGAAGAATGAAGCTTTCAGAAAGCAGAACATTGCTTCAACTGGTAAAATTTTTGGATGGTCTGTTATGATTTGTGGTTGTGTTGTTACTAATGGAGTGGCCAGAATTTATACCCTGGATACACATCTTCTAAATCCCATTTTTTTTAAAATTAATTTTGGATTGTTTATGATGTAACCTTAACTTACATATCATAGGCGAGTGAAGTAGCCAAATCTTTAGCAGTAATTCTCTGAGTTTTGTTCACATAATGAAGAATGTAGGTTTCATTCTGGGCAGTTAGTTGTCTTGGTTGGCCAGAACTGATTCTATTCCTTAATAATTGCTCTGTTTTATGTTTCTTTATGTATCCAACGGTAAAGCATGACTTTCCAAGAAGCTTGGCTTGACTGACACCGTGTGGATTGCTTCAATACATTACGTAGACTGCTCATGTACACGAAAGGATACCTAGAACATTTATTTCGAGAGTAGTATGAGAGTTGTCCAAATACTTTCTTTTGTGATGAATTCACGTAGTTGTCATTCTTTCGTTGCCTATTACCTTACAGGTGTATCGAATGGTAGTTATTTCTATAGTATTCTATCTTAGGCATCCAAATATCATTAAAGAGGAAGAGATCTCGAAATGGTCCATGTTTTACTTGTGATAACTTCTGATTTCCTCTTTGTCGAACTTGTCCAAATACTTTTTGTACCCGCTGTATATAGTTTCCCCATCTATATGTTGTATTACAAACTCAAAATTATGGTATTAACGGTAAACAACAATTGCATCCAAACAGCAGTTTGACGGATATATTTCCTAGTGCAAATCTACTCCTACTTTTGTGTGAGTTCTTCTTGTCGCTTACTTTTCTTGTATATTTTTTCTTTTTATTAAATTATGTTTGTATATGTCAAAATCACGATGAATGATCCTTAACCCTCGGAACGCCAAGATGAGTCATTTTCGACCCGTGTATATTTCTCGTATCAAATAAAGTACTTGTTTAAAATCAAGGTATTTTAGAGTATGAGTGTATTCATTGTATTGTATTTATTGCATTGCACTCTATTTATTTATTGTATTTTATTTTTTCAAGTAGATACTACAAAATAATGAAAAATTCAAAACAAACTAATATATCATATTAACCTTGTAACCATTTTAATGGCTGCACAAAAATAACGGTACCTTGAGTCTCTTACTTATTTACACATACAAAACTACCAGAATCAAACTCAGGGAGTACGCTACACCCCCTAACACCCTCCCTAGACTTGGACAACACCCCCTAAGGAAAATCTCTGATCACCATAAGGGGGGTGTTCTTTCGCGATATTTAATAGTGAGAAATTCCTGGAATTTGGATTTACAAATAGCAGTTATGGTAATACACAATCAAATATTGGTAGCAGTTTTGTATTTATTCCGAAGAAATAACTTCTTTGAGCTACATTCTTTTCTTGTCGCCTCACAAAAATCTATCAGAAGAAATAGAAAACAATAAACATTCCCGTATGAAAACACCTGTTTTGTGACTGTTCCCTGCGGTGTTAGAATGCAGAGATGATAAATTTCAGATACACATCAACATTCACTCATTATCTATTCAGTTGTTTTGTGTGCATTGTAGAAAAGGCGAAACGCGTCACAATGAAGAGGAGGATTATTGAAACAAAGGAACTAAGTTTAGGAGCTCGTACATATGCATTTATTTTTCTAATTTAAGTGAATCTTTGTTTCATAACTAAATAAATGGAAAGAAAAGTAAAAATATTTACAAACTTGATGCGATGACCTTTCCATAACTAACTCTGTGTTCTTCAGGGTTTTATTTCATCATACTTTCATTCCCTTATGAGGAAATAGGTCGAATTCATCCATATCAACGGTAACGAACATTTTGTGAAACAAAAGCTATATGAAATGAAACACCGAGTGGTCATGGCTCAATGCATTGGCATTGGCTTCGCATTCCTGAGGTCCAGGGTTCCATTCCTGGATACGGCCATCCTGACTGAAGTTTTCAAGTCTCATCAGACAAATGCCGGGATCATATGTTATTTCAAGGCTATGTCCGTTTCCGTCCAATTTCCTTTCCCATTATTCATGCTTGTTGTTGCTAAGCTCCAATGTAAAATAATCTCCGAGTTGTATATGGAGATACCAGAATCTTCGGAAGTGTTGACGTTGCTGGACTTGTAGTTTAAGCTCGTGATGTTTAGACAAATATACTCACATATACAGTTACATTTCTGTTTATTATGATTCGCCACTTTCTTTCTTTCTTGCGGTTCGGAAACCGAAACGGGAGGGGAAGCCGTGGTCCAGCAAGGGTTTGTTTCTAGGTTAACGCTCTCGCCCTCGGTGAGAGCGGTTCCGGGTTCGATTCACAGAATTTTGATACTTATCCAGTATTGTGATAAATATTGGGGAAACACTTTGAATACAAGAAGGAGCAAATTGGGATCATGGGAGCCCATGTGCAGCTGCGACAAGAGCCGATGCGCTGACTACATAGTAGATAATACCCAACGAAAAGCCGTTTGAATTTTATTTTATTTATGGCATTCAAGCATCTCAGGCTCAGGCCGAGCTAAAAGCCGTCTGTCACACCTTGGCGCTCTACGGAATATCGTAACATTAGTTTAGGTTTTAGTTAGTAGACATGATTGTAGGTGTTCGAAACGTCAGTGTGGCAAATTTCTGCATGATTTGAAAAAGAAACGAGATCATGAGAAATATTTCCTCGTCGCGAAAGTTTAAAGAATTTTATTGAAATGTCCATCAATGCTTTGATTTGTAGCGACAGAAAAGCGAAAAATAGATACCAGAAACGTTCATCCGGAAATATACAAACGTTTGTATATGTTAGCGACTAACTTGAAAATAACCTTATTGGTCAAAAGTTGAATTTTTCATTTTTCATTTGTTTCTGCTTCTTATTGAGCATTCCGAAAAAAAAAAACTAAAAATGATACTTTACAACCCGTAGGTCAATTCACCTTAACACTGTTAGGAAGAACTGAATTTGGGGAAGTGGATGCTCTGATTTCAGGATTTGTTTGGAAAGCCTCAATGAAGTCAGTCACCTTGGGCATCGATCCGAGAACCTTGGAATAAGAAGTGCATACAATTTTCACTAAGTTATTTTATCAACGTGATGTGATTTTGATATACACTCCAGAAGAGCTTGAGAAAAGTAGATCTTACTTATATTTAAAATGTATTATTTTTTGCTCTAAAGACAAAGTTGAGGTAAATAATCTCTTTCATAGTAATTAAAATTTAATAGTAGATATCTGTCCAAATTTTACCAAATTAAGTCTTGCAAAAGCTAGACAAGTGCAAAAAGACAAATAAGAATATATAAGATTATTTGAAACATATTAATTGCATTGGTAATTCATTCTAATCGATGAAAATGATCCTAAGCGTGAAGATCAAATCCCCTCGTAGTCTAAAATCAGTTTTCTACCTAACGACAGAGGAATAAGTTGAATAAGTTGTTTGATTTTCTTCGCAAGTAAATCAAAATAATAATAATGTTTGTGCAACTATTTACACACAATTAATGAAGTTGTCCTTATGTGGTTATGCACAATTCTCATATTGAAAAGTATGACAAACAAACACTCGCGAGCGCGTATGTATGCATACATGGTAAGATATAATGGATGACTGTATAAGTGAATATGAATTACAACCCCCGAATATCTTTAGACACCCCCCTTCGACTACATTCCTGGCGTACTCCCTGATTCAAACTACCTTACTCTCTCAGTCTCACATGTAAAGTACAATGTATCTGTTTATTCTCATTCTTGCAAATGAAGCGATTACATTGCTGACAGTATGCGGAGTACTTGTCTTTACCACTACACAAGCAGCATCGTCCACGTTTCTTTGCTCCTTGATTGAGAAATTATAAAGTGTAGGTCGTTTGGAAAGAGTGATCATTAGAACCGACAACAACTTATTTTAATATAAAATGAAATTTAAAAATAGTTACACAAAACGCCAAGATTGGGTCAAATTGACTCATGCTTGATTTTCTTAAATTATTACACAATAAATGCATGGGTTTGACGTCATTTTCTACCATAAGATTTTTGGTCACGTACGTGAAGAATAAACAGAATTTCACTCTTCCATTTAATGACTAATCGACAAAAATAATATTTTGACTGTATGGGTCAGTTTTGACCCGATCTCGGCGTTCCGAGGGATAAACGACAGAAAATACGTAACCATTTTTTCTTTCATTCTTTTCTCTTTTTTTCTTACTAAATTATCTTTATCGATGTTATGCACGAAACTCCAGAAACAACACAAGCAATGCAAGAATTAACACCTATAGCCAGGACAGGGGTATTAATGAAGTTGCCCACGTGATCTAATTTATATAAGTACTCTAGCACACCAGTTTCAGGGAGAAATTTATCAATGAAATAGATTTGACAAAGGGAGATAAACTTAGTTGAAACGGAAAACGAATGACCCTGTAATGTAGAAACAGGACAATCGATATCACCTTATCATTTGAGCCCTGTAACGGGCAAACTTTACCCCAGGTAAATCGTACTGTAGGGTAAAAATATCATATATCTTTACCCCCGGTATAATTTACCCGGGCAAATAACACCCACAACAATTATTTTAAAAAGATCAAAGACCAACTAACCGCTAATACTTCTACATTTCACAGATAATCATGCTAACATATCACAAGGGGGTAAAGATATCATAGCCACGTTATATTTATCCCCGGTATAATACGCCCGGGCAAATAATGCCCCTAGCTATTATTTTAAAAAGATAAAAAAATAACTAACCGTTAATACTTCTACATTTCACAGATAATGATGCTAACATATCTGACATGTGTAAAGATATCATAGCCATGATATCTTCACCCCGGTATAATTTACACGCGCTAATAATGCCACTACATATTGTTTTAAAAAGATCAAAGAATAACTAACCGCTAATACTTCTACATTTCACAGATAATCATGCTAACATGTATGAAGAGGTAAAGATATCATAGCCATGATATCGTTACCCCCAGTATAATTTTCCTAGGCAAATAAGACCCTTATTTATTATTTTTTAAAAATCAAAGCATAACTATCAGCTAATACTTCTATATTTTACAGATAGTCATGGTAACATATATGAAGGGGGTAAAGATATCATAGCCATGATACCTTTACCTCGGTATAATACGCCCGGGCAAATAATGCCCTTACTTATTATTTGAAAAAGATTAAAGAGTAACTAAAGATTAATACTTCTACGCTTCACAATTGATCATGCTAACATATCTGACGGGGTAGAGATATCATAACCGTGTTATCTTTACCCCAGTATAATTTGACCGGGTAAAAAGACCCTTAAGTATTATTTAAAAAATCAAAGGAAAGGTAGTCGCTAACGCTTCTACATTTCACAGATAGTCATGCTAACATATATGAAGAGGGTAGAGATATTATAGCCGTTTCTCTTTACCCCCGGTATAATTTTCCCGGGCAAAGAATCCCCTTCCTATTGTTTTAAAAAGGTCAAAGAATAACTAACCGTTAATACTTCTATATTTCAGAGATAGTCATGCTAACATATCTGACGGGGGTAGAGATATCATAGCCATGATATCTTTATCCCGGTATAATTTGCCCGCGCAAATAATACCCCTACCTCTTATAATAAAAAGATCAAAGAATAACTAACAGCTAATACTTCTCCATTTCAAAGATAATAATGCTAACATATCTGAGAGGGGTAAAGATATCATAGTCATGATATCTTTACTCCCGGTATAATTTGCTAAAGAAAATAATGCCCCTTCCTATTGTTTAAAAAAGATCAAAGAATAACTAACCGCTAATACTTCTACATTTCACAGATATCATGCTAACATATCTGACGGGGGTAAAGATATCATAGCCGTGTTATCTTTATCCCCGGTATAATTTGACGGGCAAATAATACCCCTTCCTATTATTTTAAAAAGATCGAAGAATAACTAACCACTAATACTTCTAGGCTTAAAATTTGATCATGCTAACATATCTCAAAAGGGCAAAGATATCATAGCCATGATACGTTTACCCCGATATAATTTGCCCGGGCAAATAATGCCCCTATTTATTATTTGAAAATGATGAAAGAATAACTAACCACTAATGATTCTACGCTTCACAATTGATCACGCTAACATACATGAAGGGGGTAAAGATATCATAGCCATGATGTCTTTACACCCAGTAAAATTTGACCGCGCAATAAAGACTCTTACATATTATTTTAAAAAGATCAATGAATAACTACCAGTTAATACTTCTATTTTTAACAGATAGTCATGCTAACATATATGAAGGGGGTAGAGATATCACAGCCATGTTATCTTTACCCCCGCTATAATTTGAAAGGGCAAATAATAACCCTCCCTGTTTTAAAAAAAATCAAAGAATAACTAACCGCTAAAAATTCTACATTTCACAGATAATCATGCAAATATATACGAAGGAGGTAATGATGTCATAGCCATGATATCTTTATAAGGGTATAATTTGCCTGGTAAAATAATCCACCTACCTATTATTTGAAAAAGATAAAAAAATAACCAACTGTTAATACTTCTACATTTAACAGATAATCAGGCTAACACATCTGACGTGTGTAAAGGTATCATAGGCATGATATCTTTACCCCTATATAATTTGCCCGGGCAAATAATGCCCCTGCCTATTATTTTAAAGAGATCAAAGAATAACAAACAACTAATACTTCTACGCTTCACAATTGATCATGCTGAAATATATGAAGGGGGGTGAAGATATCATAGCCATGATATCTTTACCCTGGTATAATCCGCACGGGCAAATAATGGCCCTACTTATTATTTGAATAAGATCAAAAAATAACTAACAGTTGATACTACTATATTTCACAGATAGTCATGCTAACGTATATGAAGGCGGTAGAGATATCTTATCATTAACCCGGTTGAATTTCCCGGGCAAAGAATACCCTTTCCTATTGTTTTAAAAAGGTCAAAGAATAACTAACCACTAATACTTCTACGCTTCGCAATTGATCATGCTAACATTTATGAAGGGGTAAAGATATCATAGAAAATATATCTTAAGTCCCAGTATAATTTCACCGGGCAAAAATGACCCTTACGTATTATTTTAGAAGGTCAAATAATAACTAACCGCTAATACTTCTACATTTCACAGATGATCATGGTAACATATCTGACGAGGGTAAATATATCATAGGCATGTTATCTTTATCCCGGTATAATTTGCCCGGGCAAAGAAGACCCCTTCATTTTATTTAAAAAAATCAACGAATAACTAAACTCTAACACTTCTACGCTTCACAATTGATCATGCTGAAATATATGAAGGGGGTGAAGATATCATAGCCATGATATCTTTACCCCGAGTATAATTTGGCTAGGCAAATAAGACCCTTACTTATTATGTTTTAAAAAATCAAAGACTAACAACCAGCAAATATTTCTACATTTCACAGATAATCATACTGACACATGAAGGGGAAAAGATATCGTAGCCATGATATCTTTACTCCGATATAATTTGCCCGGGCAAAGAATATGACTTCCTATTGTTTTAAAAAGGCCAAAGAATAACTAACCGCTAATACTCCTATATTTCAGAGATAGTTATGCTAACATATATGACGGGGGTAGAGATATCAAAGATAAGATATCTTTACTCCGGTATAATTTGCCAAAGCAATTAATACCCCTACTTATTGTTTTAAAAATAAAAAAATAACTAACAGTTAATACTTCTATACTTCACAGATAGTCATGCTAACATATACGAAGGGGTAGAGATATCATAGGCGTGTTATCTTTACCCCCGGTATAATTCTCCCGGGCAAAGGATACCCCATCCTGCTTTATTTAAATAGATCAAAGAATAACTAACCACTACTACTTCTATGCTTCACAATTGATCATGCTAACCTATCTCAAGGGAATAAAGACATGTAGCCATGATATCTTTACCCCGATATAATCTGCCCGGGCAAAGAATTACCCTACCTATTATTTTAAAAAGATCAAAGAATAACTAAAGACTAATACTTCTACGATTCACAATTGGTCATGTTAACTTATATGAAGGAGGTAAGCAAATCATAGCCAAGATATCTTTACCCCGGTATAATTTGCCGATTGAAATAATGCCCCTACCTATTATTTTGAAAAGATCAAAGAATAACTACCCGCTAATACTTCTACACTTCACAGATAATCATGCTACTATGTATGAAGAGGTAAAGATATCAAAGCCATGATATCCTTATCCCCAGTATAACTTGACCAGGCAAATTATACCCCTACATATTATTTTAAAAACATCAAAGGATAACTAACCGCTAATACTTCTACATTTAACAGATAATCATGCTAACACATCTGACGGGGGTAGAGATATCATAGCCGTGTTATTTTTACCCTGCGTATAATTGGCCGCGGGCAAATAATACCCCTTCCTATTTTAAAAAGATCAAAGAATAACTAACCACTACAACTTCCATGCTTCACAATTGATCATGCTAACATATATCAAGGGAATAAAGATATCATAGCCAAGATATCTTTACCCCGGTATAATTTCCCCGGGCAAATAATTCCCCTACCTATTATTTTTAAAAGAGCAAAGAATAGCTAACGGCTAATACTATTACATTTCACAGATAATCATGCTAATATATCTGACGGGGGTAAAGATATCGTAGCCATGTTATCTTTACCCCCGGTATAATTTGTTTGGGCAAATATAAACCCTACCTATTATTTTAAAAATATCAAAGAATAACAACCAGCTAATACTTCTACATTTAACAGATAATCATGCTAACATATCTCAAGGAAGTAAAGATACCATAGCCATGATATCTTTATCCCGGTGAAATTTCAAACTGCAAATAATATCCCTAAATATTATTTTAAAAAGATCAAAGAATAGCTAACCGCTAATTCTTCTCTATTTCAGAGATAATCATGCTAACATATTTGACAGGGGTAAAGAGATCATAGCCATGATATCTTAACCCCGGTAAAATTTGCCCAAGCAAATAATGACCCTTCCTATTGTTTTAAAAAGATCAAAGAATAACTATCCGCTAATACTTCTACACTTCACAGATAATCATGCTACTTGTATGAAGAGGTAAAGATATGAAAGCCATGATATCCTTATCCCCAGTATAATTTGACCGGGCAAAAAGACCCTTGCTTATTATTTTAAAAATATCAAAGAATAACTACCAGTTAATACTTCTATATTTCACAGATAGTCGTGCTAACATATATGAAGGGGGTACAGATATCATAGCCGTGTTACCTTTACCCCCGGTATAATTTGCCCAGGCAAATAATACCCCTTCCTATTTAAAAAAGATCAAAGAATAACAAATCGCTAATACTTCTACGTTTCACAAGAGATTATGCTAACGTATCTCGAGGGGTAATGATATCATAGCCATGTTATTTTTACCCGGTATAATTTGCCCGGGCAAATAATGTCCCTAAATATTATTTTGTAAAGATCAAAGAATAACTAAACACCAATACTTCTACATTTCACAGATAATCATACTAACATATATAATTTGGGTAAAGATATCATAGCCATATTATCTTTACTCGGGTATAATTTGCCCGGGCAAATAATACCGCAAAATATTATTTAAAAAGATCAAAGAATAACTAACCGCTACTACTTCTACATTAAACAGTTAATGATGCTACCATATCTGACGGGGGTAGAGATATCGTAGAGGTGTTGTCTTTACAACCGGTATAATTTGTCCGGGCAAATAATACCCCTTGCTATTTTAAAAAGATGAAAGAATAAATAACCACTAACACTCCTACTCTTCACAATTGATCATGCTAACATATATAAAGGGGGTAAAGATATCATAGCATGATATCTTTACACCCAGTATAATTTGAATAGGCAAATAATGTCAGTACCTATTATTTAAAAGAGGTAAAGAATAGCTAACCACTAATACTTCTACGCTTCACAATGGATCATGCTAACATATCTCAAAGGGGTAATGACATCATAGCTAAGATATCTTTACCCCCAGTATAATTTTACCGGGCAAAAGCCCTTTGCTTATTATTTTAAAAAGATGAAAGAATAACTACCAGTTAATACTTCTATATTTCACAGACAGTCGTGCTAACTTACATGAAGGGGTAGAGATATCATAGGTGTGTTACCTTTAACCCCGTGTAATTTGCCCAGGTAAATAATACCCCTTCCAATTTAAAAAAGTCAAACTTGAGCTAACCGCTAAAACTTCATCATCATTGCCATGATATATTTTCCCCTGGTATAATTTGCCCAAGCGAATAGTACCACTTCCTATTGTTTTGAAAAAAATCAAAGAATACCTAACCACTAATACTTCTACATTTCACAGATAATCATGCTAACATATCTGACGGGGGCAAAGATATCATAGGGAAGATATCTTAACCCCCGGTTTAATTTGCCCGGGCAAGTATTACCCCTACCTATGATTTTAAAAATATCAAAGAATAACTACCAGCTAATACTTCTGCATTTCACAGATAATCAAGTTAACATATGTGACGGGGGGAAATATATCATAGCCATGATATCTTTACCCCCGGTATAATTAGCGGAAGCAAATAATGCCCCTTCTTATTGTTTAAAAAGATCAAAGAATAACTAACCACTAATAGTTCTACGCTTCACAACAGATCATTCTAACGTATCTCATGGGGGTAATGATATCGTAGCCTTGATATCTTTACCCCGGTATAATTTGCCCCGGCAAATAATTCCCCTACCTATTATTTGAAAAAGATCAATGAATAATTAAACACCAATACTTGTACATTTCACAGATAATCATGCTAACATATCTGACGGGGTAAAGATATCAGATATCATAGCCATGATATTTTTACCGCGGTATAATTTGCCCGGACAAATAATAGCCCTTGCTATTATTTAAAAAATATGGAAGAATAACTACCGGGTAATACTTCTACATTTCACAGATATTCATGTGAACATATCTTACGGGGTTAAAGATATCATAGGAATGTTATATTTACCCCGGTATAGTTTGGCCCGGCAAATAATACTCGTTCGTATTATTTTAAAAAGATCAAAGAATAACTAAACGCTAATACTTCTACATTACACAGATAATCATGCTAACATATCGCAAGGGGGTAAAGATATCGTAGCCATTTTATCTTTACCCCCGGTATAATTTGCCCGTGCAAATAGTACCCCTACCTATTATTTAAAAAAGATCAAAGAATAACAACCAGCTAATACTTCTATATTTGACAAATAGTGATACTAACATATATGAAGGGTGTAAAGATATCGTAGCCATGATATCTTTACCACGGTATAATTTGCCCGCGTAAATGATACGCCTACTTTTTATTTTAAAAAGGTCAAGGAATAAGTAACCGCTAATACTTCTACATTTCACAGATTATCATGCTAACATATCCTACGGGCCATGATATCTTTACCCCCGGTATAATTTGCCCAAGCAAATAATACCCTTACCCATTATTTAAAAAAAGATAAAAGAATAACTAACCGCTAATACTTCTACGCTTCACAATTGATCATGCTAACATATATAAAGGGGATAAAGATATCATACCCATGATATCTTTACCCGCAGTATAATTTACGCGGGCTAATAATACCCCTACGTATTATTTTAATAAGATGAAAGAACAACTAATCGTTAATACACCAAAACAGGACACCAAAACCGCTAATACAGAAAACACAAAAACGAATACCTCATGTTGACACTAAGGCCGCCAGTTTTAATAACAGTTTCCAAATATATTTCTTGTTTTCAAATATTCACGCAATCAAATTAGTGGCGGATTAAGGTTCCTCGATGCCCTTAGGCACAAACTTAACGTGCTCCCTTCTTAAAAGTAAAATAAGATTTTTGCAGTATCCATCATTTAAGAGTTGTAGCTCGATATGTAGAATAGGTTCAGTCTTTTATTACACATGGTTGAACGGAGATAAATCTTGTGTCTTTTAAGAGTCAAAAACGAACGTTCAACTGAACAGTTTGTTACATTTACATTACATTTGGGACCTACCTTTCCACCCCTACCTCTCCGCATCCTTTGCATAATTTCACTTCGTGCGCCTGATGGGCACAACGAACTAAACGTGTTTTCTATGAAATTGGGGTAGGCCATCAGAGTAGAGTCCATCCCCAGGGTAGAGTCCCTGCCTCGACTCCAGACTCG
>JAGDQP010056593.1:0-12910 GCA_022664845.1 Lepisma saccharinum
CCTTCCTCCTCAACCAATTCTGACAAGATGGGGCACATGGATTTCTGCATGTGTTTATTATGCAGAGAATTTTGAAGTGTTAGCTGAAATTTTCCAGTCTCTCTCCGAAGGAGAATCCTCTGCTGTAGGAGATGTAAAAAAATTACTAGATTTGGGAACTGTTCGAAGTGACTTGTCATTTATTGCAGCCCATTACAGAATATTGCCAGAAGCTATTACTAAACTTGAGAAATCAGGACAAACCCTTGTGTCTTCTCTGACTATTTTTCACGAATGTGTCAACGCGATTAATTCTGTTCCTGGCCCTAAAGGAAAGTTAATTAGTGAGAAATATGTGCGTGTTCGTAGTGACAATTCTGATCTTCAGGAACTTGAGAAGATCGGCAAAATCCTAATGGGCGACAATACTGCCACGGTTGAAATGGATCCACTCCTGACAGCATGCTTCAAATACGCCCCTGTAACATCCGTTGACGTCGAGCGGTCGTTTTCAGCAATGAAAAATGTTTTGTCTGACAGAAGGCAGTGTTTCACAGCTGACAACTTAAAGAAAATTGTAGTTGTGATGTGCAACAAGTAACATTAAATACTGGCATCACTAAAGTGTGTGATTTTTTTATTTTATTGCTGCAATATGTGAGACGCGTGTTTATTTGTGTTAGTTTTTTATTTATTTTTTGGCTAAATTTGCAAAGTCAATGAAAACCATACTTTTAAGCATTAACATTTTACAAACTAGTCTAGTTTAAAGTAGTGGATCAATATTTACCAAGTTCATTTCTTGGTTTTCTGCCAGGTAAGATTAAAAATACTGTTTTAAGTGTATGCGTTGTTTGTTTTTATTGTGCAGCAAGCAAACTTTTACTGCTGTCGGCATCCGTCAGATAGGAATGCTATTTCGTTACAAAAGCAACTAAATTGGTTACTGAGCATCAAATTATCGAAATAAAGATCAAAGTGTTTACCCTTGAAAATTACAGTTGAATAATTTTTACTAATTCTTGGTTATTTCTTATTTGTAAATAATTTTTTTTAAATTTTAATAAAAATAAGTCCCTCTCTTCAATTTTTACTCTCTCTTTTCCACCTTTCACTTATTCTTTTGCAAACTTGACTGCCTTTTTTTCAAATTTGACTGCCTTTTTTTACATTTTTATCTGCCTTTTTGCCTGCCTTTTTTAATACTTTTCAGTGCCTGAACATCCGGGCTCTAGTCATGACATTTATACCAGTTGTCAATGAGGGACTACGCCATCTACCGGTAAAATATTACAACAGATGGCACTAGTGGTACTATTTGTTTTCAAAAGTTCGGTTTCTTTCGGAATGGAGGGTGTAGTACGACCATATATGTAGGAACATATTGTATGGTAATATAAATGCGTGTATTTTTGCGGAGGGAGTAAACCTTCGCGTGCGTGTTTTATGTTTTGTTTGCTTTTTCTTTTACATCGATTGTGAACACTCTGATTCGATTTTGATGTTCCGAGGGAGGGTGGGTGACGTGTAGATACGAGTGGTAAGACCGGGAGATGGGTTAGGAGGCTGGACGAAATGAGAGAGAGATAGGGGGTGGGGGTGGAGGGCCCAAGTGGAGTTGATTACCAGAATAGTAATTAGTTTCCAATTAGGGAGTAATTCGTCCGAAGCCACTTTCCAGAAGGGGGAAGGGAGATAGATAAAAAAAAAAAGAGGTTATTTTCTCTCAGTCTATTTTGACTCCCCACCGTCCTGGTACTACCGTGTCGTCCCTACATTCCTAGTCTCCAGTTTCTCTCTCGTTCGTTTTGTTCGGTTTCTCTTTCTACTTTTTTTTTCAGCCCCCACTCTATTTTCAATTCTGTTTTGGTGGAAATTCCTCTTTTCTGTCCTTCCTTCCCCCACCCTTTTATCAGAATACCTTTTTTGTTAGTACTGTCTCTCTCTCTCGAACGTTTGTTCCTATTACAACCACTCGTACATCGGCTTACAAATAGTTGGAACTACTAATGTAAACTGACTGCATGCTTACATGAATCCAATGTTCTTCCTAACAAGCTTCTCTAACACGATTAGAGAGAATGTATTTGTGTGGATGAGTGTGTGTGTCAGAGAAAGAGAGAGGTCTCTTTTTTTCTGTCTGTGTCCGTATGTCTTTTGCTTGCTTCAAAAAAGAAAAAAAAAAGGTACAGGACCAGTACTCATGTAGGGACATCCGTTTTCCATGATTCCAGATGCCTGATGGTTGAAATTTAAAACTATAGAAAACAAAATACTATTGCTCTCTTTCTTGTCTATGGCTGTTTTTTTCTCTATCAGTGTGATTGTGTTTCTGGTCTTCTAATACCATTTCTCTTCATATCTGTTTACTTACCTATAATTTTATCTTGGATGTATTTCTGGTCGTTCTAATAGAGTTTCTCTTCATATCTGTTCACTTCCCTATAATCTTTTATGTCCTTTGGTTGTTCTAATAGAGTTTCCCTTCATATCTGTTCACTTACCTATAATTTTATCTTTATTTCTTGTTCTAATCTTGTTTTTCTTCGCATGTGTTCACTTGCCTATAATTTTATGTTGGAATTATAGGCCGAAAGGCCTCATGACGCTGGGTGGATGCCGAAAAGTGGGACTTCAGTCGGGAATTGAACCCGGAACCACGCGGACATGAGTCGAACGCTCTAACCACTAGACTATGGAGACCCTATGCTGACAACTAGCAGTATATAATATCATTTTGAAGTTAGCATTTAAGAGTCTTATAAACATAATTTCAAGGCTGAATAGTCTTTTCTAAAGAGGCTTTTCCTAGAAGCTTTTCTTTAGAATACAAAAACTGTTTAGTTACCTAGACTGATTTTGTGTACATTCAAGCAAGATTTAACTGATTTACTTTTGAGATGTATGGAAGAACCACCGGTGGTTAATGTGCACTCTTCTCCGCCTCCCTCTTATTCTTTCTCCACGAAAAGCCAACCAGCTCCTCCCCTACCTTGCTTACTTCAATTGACGTTTTTCTCTAATTAAAATTTGCTCCGGACATTCGTTCTCTCGGGAGATTTGCGTCTGCTTGTTGTGAACCAATGGAGCTTCAGCTCTCACACGCCGAAGGGATGCGTCACTTTGGGCTAAATTGAGATCGACAGACGGACAGTAAGAGGGAGGAAAAAGAACTCATTGTCAGTGATAATGTTAGGCAAATGAGCCAATATAGGGTAAGTTGGGACGATCTAGAGAGATAAAAGAAAAGGACGGGAAAATCAAGGCTGGATTGTTAGGGGAGGGGGTGGGGGTGGAAAATGGGAATAGAAAGAAAGGGAACAACTTTTAAGGCATTTTTTTTTCTCTCACCCCGCTCCTGTTTTAAATCCCTAATAAGTAAGGGTTGGTGAGAGTGCCTACTGTCTTTTTTATTCCCACTTTTTTAATGCTAGTCGTCGTGAATTCTGAGTGCAATTAAGTGAAGTAGAGGTTTTTTTCTTAGTTATGTATTAGAAGTTTAAGACAGGAAGAGAAGGTTGTTGGTAGCAAATTGGCACACGGAACGGAAGATTGTTGCTCCATCTATGGACAGATGTGTGATCTCCGATGACTTCGGTTCAGTTCATAGCTTTCGTAAGAGTCATATGTTGTAGTCTTCTTTACTAAGTGAGCAGAATATATATATTATGTGAAAAGGTATTATTCTTGCAGAAGCTTTAACTTACGTGCAAAAATCTGATTTTGCGTGGGATATCTTTCACAATGTATAGATAATCTAACGTTAAAGACGAGTGCAAATCTGTTGCTTTTAACATGTTGTGGTTTGATGCTGTAGTCTTGCAAGATAAAAAATAGACACGTCTCATCATCAACAAATAATTACATAGTACAGTATATATATATATATGAGCTCCTGCGTAGCCAAGTCGGTAGCGCGCTCGACTTCTGTGCGAGCGGTCCCGGGTTCGATTCCCGGTGGGGGCTCAAAAATTTCGGTGTTGACCCAGCATCGTGAGGACAATTGGGGAGCTGCTGTGAATAAAAGACAGTGGCGATCACAGTGAGAGCTTCGGCTCTCCTCTCCCAACCCGTCTGGTCAGTGTGGGAGCAGTAGACCAACTCATCCACTAGTGGATTAAATATGGCTGTGATTTATATATATACAGGGGTTGGACAAAAACATCTAAAAACACATCATACAGGACACGTAAGTGTGGCCCGCCACTGTACACCACGTGTTGCGGTTGCCGATCGTGTTTTGTTTTCAATGTGTCATGTGGACCTTCCTCTTCCGTCAGCAGTACCCAGTTCACCTGTGAGTGTCGTGGTGTGCAAGTGGTGCGGTAAAATGGGCGACCTGACAGACTTCCAAAGAGGCATGATCGTTGGTGCCCGTCTGGTTGGAGCTTCAGTGACAACAGTGGCGACCATTGTGGGGGTATCGACAGGCACTGTGTCCAATGTCACGAGGGCATACGCAATGCATGGGCAAACAACGTCTGCAAAGCACAAGAGTGGTCGAAAGACAATCCTGTCCGATAGGGACAGGAGGGCATTAAAACGGATTGTAGCAGCTAAAAAGCAGACCACTGCAATGAAAATTACGTCTGAACTCAATTCCGGCCTAAAGAACCCGGTTTCATCAAAAACAGTGCGACGGGAACTTCATAAAATGAAAATTCATGGCAGGGCCGCGATCACCAAACCTCTGGTCACAGCAGTAAATGCGAAGCGGCGTATCCATTGGTGCAAGGACCACAAGGAGTGGACGCTTGATCAGTGGAAACACGTAATGTATTCCGATGAATCGACCTACATCTTGTTTCCAACAACCGGTCGTGTTTACGTATGGAGAACACCGTCGCAGGCCTATGATCCAGACTGTCTGCGCCCAACTGTAAAGCATGGGGGGTGGTTCTGTTACAGTATGGGCAGTGATATCGTGGTTTTCTGCAGGTCTCATCATAGCCCTGCATGGAATGATGAATGCTAAGGCGTATGAGGCCATTTTGGGGGGACCAGGTTCTACCCATGGCCCACACATTGTTCCCGGATGGTGATGGCATCTACCAAGATGATTTGGCACCCTGTCACGCTGCGAAAACGGTGCAATCATGGTTTGAGGAGCATGACCAGGAGCTATCACACCTCCCCTGGGTCCCACAATCACCAGATCTGAACATCATTAAGCCATTGTGGTCTGTGTTAGAAAGGCGTGTTCGGTCTCATTACCCTCCACCATCATCCCTTAAGGAACTGGAGCATGTTTTGGAGGAAGAATGGTACAACATTCCACACACCACGATTCAGGAGCTGTATACGTCCATTCCACGTCGGATCCAAGCTGTTTTGGACGCAAAAGGAGGCCCCACACCATACTAGGTATGATTTTCACACTTTTTCAAACGTTTTAGATTTTTTGTCCAACCTCTGTATATGCTAATATTTGGTTAGCGTTTTGTATCTATTATCCTAAAAATTACAAAACCGGGGCAGTTTAGTTGTACTGAATTCTTGAAAAGCCCTAGAAAATTCTAGCTGAATTCTAGAAAATGTGCCTAGTGACAACAGTCCGTGGCTGTGCACGTTTTTTTTTTCTTCTGAATAATGAAGAAATTACATACAAGGAAGAGGTGCGTAAACCAGGAATCAGAAAAGGAGGAGATGAAAGAAATGATTATAAGTTTCTCTCGAATTGGATAACATTTAATTGAAGTTATTTATGACCTGTTGATATCCTTGGCTCAGGCGGGGATGAAGGCCTGTCTTACTTAAAGCACCTTCCCGACAATTGCTTGTTGAAACTGAAGGAAACCCTCAGTCAGGATGGTGAGCTACGGAGTTTGAACCCACGTACCTATCCTAAGTCCGCGACGTTACCGCGTCTGGACTGCTGGAGTTGCTTGATAAGGTGTTTAATATTCTACAGTATTTTAAGAAAATATGCGCGCGAAAGAAAGTTTAAATTAGCAAAATCGATTCTCCCACACTTTTTCACATTTTCTTACGATGTAAGACCGATTCAGTTCTGAAATATTATTTCCTTTCTCCTGAAGAGAAGGACATACGTGAAATCTGGCAAGAAACAGAAACAGGAAGAAAGGAGATGAATGAAAAAAACCTGAAACTAGACGGAAAACAAGGAAAGGAAGGGAAATTATTCGGAAAAGAGAAACGAGGTGGACTCCAGATGTATCACTTACAAAAAAAAAAAAAAAAAAAGTTAAGTGAGTTTAAAAAAAAATATCCCCTTTCGTAGGAGGTGTGGGTGCTATCTTCGTATATTCTTTCTATCCAACTGTAGTTCGCGTCTGCTATCCTTATTCATTTCAAATCGTGTATTGATTGTCTGTGCTACCAATACATAGCTCGTTTTCGTCGGCTGAGAGAGAGAGAGAGAGAATATTTGATTTGTCTACTGTGGAGAATAATTTCTTTCGACCGAATCCAAGCTTCTACCGCAGGAGCCGTCTTTCTGGCCCTGCCTGTTCTTTGGAAAAACTTGTATCTGTTCAGCGAACTGGAAGCGAAGGGCAGGGACGAAACATGGTCAGAGCAAGGTGTTACACGAGTTCGAGAGAGAGAGAGAGAGAACTTTTCTGCCCTCCAGTAGAAGAGGTGCAACAGCTGTTTCGATTGTGGTTGGGCTTTTCTCGACTCTTAACAAAAGGGTGGTAAAGGGGTAGAAAACGTGTTCTCTCTTTTTTTTTATTGGAGCACAACCCTTTTACAGTACAATTTCGAATGCATTTCCAAATCCTTCGGAAAAAGAGATCCCGCGTGTCTCTGTGTTTTACTTGTATCTTTTCTGCAGGTATTTTGACTACTTTGGAATATAAATTCCTATAACACAGCTGTACAAAATATGGAGTTCCTTTTTTCAACTTTTTTTTTAGGTGGTGGTGGTAGCTAAATATTTTACTTTACAGTTCTCTTGACCTCTTTCAGAACTTCCAAAAAAATTAAAAAAAAAAAAAGACCGTCTCTTCAATTTGAAAGTGCAACAAAAAAATAAAATGTGAAAAATTAAATTTGATAATCACATTATTTACTGTATAAGCTATGTAAGTATGGTAAACCAGGGGAATTCGGGTGTTGGGGTGAATCGGGTCATTTTTAAGTAGCATGACAAAAGTGAACTGAATGTAACGTGTTGACAGCATAATGCTGCCACCTTGTGGACGAGAGAAAAACTGTTCTGTCTTGCATATCTCGTACATATAATGTGCTATATTTACATTTCATAGTTTAATCTTACGATCAAGATTTTTTTATTGCTTTATTCACTTGTAGCTAATACACTCTTTTCTGTTTTTATTGCAGGTATGTACAAGTTGTTCTGACGGATTTAGATCTGGTGAGTGTGGTTTTCAGTTTAACATCTTGCCGAAATACTTATTTTCTTCTGATAAGAGCAACAATAAATGCATGAAATTAGAGCCCTTGAGAATCTTAGACTGCCAATAATTCTTCCCTTTAACACAAATAAATATTAAGCGTCGTGATAAAATCTCGTTTCTGTCGTTTTAGCGTTTTTTTTTTCTTTTACATAACTTTAAAAATAAAATTTGTGTGTGTTGTACAATCAGTGAAATTAATTTCCGATAATAAGAGTGTTAAACGAAACCTATATTTGTCAACAATATTTATTAATGATAAGTACAATCCTAAACTTATTTTTGTAAGCGATATTTAAAACAAAATATAATTATTTTTGTTGACGATAAATAAAAGAGGAAGCATTTTCATTAAATAATAAATGAATTTCCATTTTATTTTATTTTTGTAAACGAGAAATAGTAATGATTACGTATTTTTGATAGCAATAAATAAAATACGAATTTACGATAGGTAATCAGTAAAACTCGTTTTTATTGACAATAAATAATAAACAAAACTTTTGGTGAGAGATAAGTGAAAAGACCAAGCTTGTTTTTGTAACTAAAAGATGAAACTTATTTTTGTGAGCGATAAGTAAAATACAAAATTTATTGTTTGTTAACGATGAGTAAAGAAAAACGAATCTTATTTTATTTTTTTGAGCGAAGTAAAAAACGAAGCTATTTCCTGTTAATGATCAGAGGAAGAAATTAAGTTGTTTTTTTTTTGTCCTTTTTTTCTCTTTCAAAACGTTTTACATTGCTCATTCAGACTTGTCTTTAACGCCTCTACGATTGTAAAATTGGGTGCGTTTTTTGCACGGAAAGTGATCATTTAGTATAATCTGACTTTTAAACTCTAGATAGGCTAGGTGGTTGAAACTTAGAAAAAAAGTTCGGTTATTACATTAAAAAAAAAAAAAGTCTTGGCCACAATTTTGTTTTAACTGATTCACGAAATTTGCACGAGTAGAAAGGCAAGGCTTTGGAGTTATATTCGAATTGCGTAACTTCATCCAATTTAGTTTTTTTTTTATTTTTTCATCACAGACCTCATTGAACAATACTGCTAACAAATTTGTAATTCAATTAAAATAAAAGGTTAATTGTCATTCGTGCACAATAATACTAATAATGACGTCAGGTTCATATTTCTCTTGCATCACCTTTTGACCAGAGTGAACCCACCTCACCTATATAAATATAAATCCTTCCCCATTTCGTTTAACGAGTTGGTTTTCTCTATTCAAGAATAAATCAATTAAGAGACAAGGTACGTGGGTTGTGCAGCACTTTGACTGACATAGTTAAGTTGGACGACGAACTGTGATGTAACAGTACATAGCTTGCAGTCTTCTTTGTTCTTGATTCGAATTCTGTTGTTGATTTTCTGAGCTTAATATGTATTGCAACATAACATGTTAAGTTTTTTTTATTTCTTATTTTCCTCTCTCTCTCTCTCTCTCTCTCTCTTTCTCACACACGCTCGTCCACTTTCTCTGTCTCCTGTCATTCGTTCATGCTGAAATGAGTAAATTCGATCAATGCCGAGCAGAACGTGATGTGAAATAAACACAATAGTTTTCGACCCGAATGACCTTCCTTTTTCGAACGATGAACCAACTACACGTGGTCACGATTGTTGTTGCTCTCTGTGAAGCAATGGAATGCCGTTATGAATATTGTTCAGTCACGTTCTGGATCTCTCTAGCGCCGTTCTGTCCTGGAGAATATGCAATCCAGCACTTTGTTGTGTGAACTATCGCAATGTTTTCGTCTTATAGTATTTTTTTTTTATCTTGTCATTGAAACTGTCAAGTTCTGTCATTTTTTTTGTCAATTTAAGGAATTTGTGGTAGCGCAGTTCAATGACAAAACAATGTAGAGGGAAATTGAATTTTGAATTTTATTTATGGCCTTTTGGGCATCTAAGGCTCAGGCTGGGATAGCGGGGGGGGGGAAGAATTCGGGAAGGTGTCAGCCAGGGAATATGTGGAAGGTGAAATCCAAGCATTTGCCTGATGTGACTGAGGAAAAACCTGTCAGGATGGTCGGCCGAAACCCCCAACTTCAATTTATCTGCCGCAGTGATTTCGCCCTTCCTGTGGGGGCTGTCACCCCCTCCCAAATCCTCGAAAACACCGCGGACTTTAAAAAAAAATTACGGTGAAAAACTATTGAAACCATGCAAAACTCCACTTATACCTTCCCAATTTTGACTTTACATCCCTACCCCCAACTGAAAACCATGGCGGAATCGCTGAATCAACCCTTTTGAATCTGGTGACACGGTATTTTTTTGTTCTAGATATACTTCTGGGAAATAGGGTATTTCACACTCGAATGTATTACTTTTCACTTCCGCCAAGAATGTTCACGCAATGCGCGACTTGTTGCTATTTTTTCGCGTGAAAATAACCACTTCCCGAAGCTTGCACTCTGGACACTCTGTATAGAACTGTGTGTACACAATATTTTACGATGCATGAATGTATTGATTGAATTCTGTGTGTTTTGAGTTATATCTTTCCTAGTATTCGCAGTATATTCCAGGGATGTAACTGGGTGTTTCTACAAGTGGTTGCGGCTGTAACTCAGTTCCTAGAGCGTTGACTTCGCATACGGACAAGTCGTGGGTTCAACCTTAGCGACCGCAAATCCTTTACTGAAGTTTGGTTTCGCTCCGATTGCCGCAGACAAATGCTGGGTTCGTTCCTTAAATGAAGAGGATCAGTTCCTTCCTAAATCCTTACCAATTTTGTTTTCCGTTATTATTTCGTTGTCTGTAATATAAAAAAGTCAAATGACTTGTATTTGGAATTTACTTAATAAATAAAATGTATGGAAGTGATCCTCTAGTAAGCCCAATTAGAAATAAGTGCAAATAAAGAAAACAGCATGTCCAAACGGTGGGATTTACATGACCTTTAAGTCATCAACATAGCAGCCAATATTTTCTGAATGTTTAACGTGTGTTACTTTTTTTTTCTACGTGAAGTATTCTTAAACCAAACATTACTTAGAAAAACAATTTTCTTTGACATCTCCTAACCCTAGTTCTCTTCATTTGATTTAAGTCAGGATATATTCTTTTTATCGTACGTCATTTGAAAATGTTCTTTAATTATTCAGTTATAAATTCAAATGATTTTATTATGTACATATTTGTGTGTGTGCTGTACATAAACTTTATATATATATATATATATAAAATTTCGATGATATTTACTTAATTAACACATGGACTTTAATTAATTTTCTAATTAAATTGTGCATTGCATTGTACGGTTTGTAATGTTAAACACGAAATGTACTAATACTAGACTATTTGCCTTGGTAATGAAATACTGATTTAATTATGAAGAGGGATTTTCATTATTCGTAAGTGGTTCCATGATTACAAAATTTTGTACGTTTTCTTTACAAAAAAAGTCGTGACTTACTAACAAAAGTAGTTTTTATGAGTACCTTTTAAACAGTTTGCTTTCTTGCAAGGCGTATATTAAGCTTGCATATCGAGATATACTGTCAGTAAATAATCATCTGCTATTTGTGTTTAAAGGCGTAGGTTGGATGTTGTTAACTTTAATGTAATCAGTGTTAAAATTTATGTCGTAATAATACAGATTGTATGTAATTGTTTTACGAGTACTGAACGTGAAGTTCTTATTAGGGATGAAAAAATAGATCCGGATATAGCTTTGGATACCCGGATCTCGGATATCTGGGGCATGGACACATCAATATAGTTTTCTCTTGATTTGTATTTTGGACGATTTTTTTCGCCTACCAAACGATGTCTTCTTTCGTTTTTTTTACACTCTTCATTTTGGAGTGTTGAGAGGGGAGCGAGGGAAAACAGGGTCATAGAAAGATAGAAATTGTATATGGATTGCAAGAGTAGCGCGTTTGAAACCAGTCATATAATATTCTGTCACTAATACATCTATTGGAGTGACAAAAGAAGAACAAATAATCGACAACACCTTCTTGTCTCTTCTAACCCATCACTAACCAACAGTTCTACCCTTTGCCCTGTGATGGGGAAGGTGTCGGCCAAGGCCTTTCATGTTAATAAACAACAGACACCCACCTTGCAGGTTTCAGGAAAAGAAAAGAAAATAGAACCCGGAAACAAGATTTGAACACATCTTTGTTCAGTTAGAAGCCCAACGTCTTACTGACTGGACTAAACTGCCAAGAATAAGAAAGTACTCAATGAAAACAGTATAGGAGGAGAAATACGTTACCCTAAACCTAAAAAAAAACATACTTACTCCCACGACTTACGCCATGTTTTAACATCTTTTTCTATTTGTCAATTAGGAATCACAAATACCAATTCAATGAAAATATTTCCTATTTCTGCTCAAGTGTGTACGACATGATCAAGATGACGACAGCGAACACTTAATCAGAATTACATGTTTGGTTACGATAAAAAAACAGTTTTGTCTTTCTGCGCATGTGCGAACATTAAACTGAAACTGAAAACTCGGAACCTTAGTACCAAAAAAATTTTAAAAAAAGTACACTCAAATTCTAACGTAACATTGATGACGTTCCATTACTCGCTTTTATTTCTATGTAAGACGTTTCGGTATATCATTTGATAGCTTCTTCAACCGTTAATTTGCTGATACTGTCTATATAATATAATTTGTAATTTTCCATCTTTTTATATCAGCGTCTTGATTAATAATAATAATTTTTTAAACATGTTCAAGACCCGGTTCAGTTCTGGCCTGTAAGTCTCCTTAAGATTGTTGTTGATTTCAGATACAAATTTATATATATATATATATTACATATCCTGACCAGTAGACCAACTCCTCCCTTCGGGGAGAGGCCTCATCCACTAGTGGATTGAATATGGCTGTGATTTATTATTATTATTATTACATATCCTTGTTCCTGTGGCGTGTTTCTGCCAGGTGTTTGGTTAAACCCGATGTTAGTTATGAATCAGCTTGTTTTATGTACTTCAAAAGATCTTTAAACCTTATATTTATGTCCATTTTTTGGGTTTTTCACAATTTGCAATTTAATATGCACCAAGTTTTTCTACTGATGACAGATTTAGGACAGGATAGTGTGTTGGCTACGTTAGCAGGAGGCGTGTGTACTTAAAAAATACTCTTTTGCAATATTCTACGTGCTTTTACCTTGCTCAAGAAAAATCTATCTCCATTTCGTCTTTTCTTACACGCTTTATATTAATTAACTTGCTCTGTAATCATCTTTGGTACAAATCTTGTAACTTATTTTTAACCCACTTCCCATCATCCAATTTCTTTATAATTTTGTAAACTTGCTTGCTTCCGATGACACAGAATAATCCAGTTAACTGTAATTAATTAAAAAATAATTATTTAATATGGACTTACTTATCCTAAAATAAATACTAGCCTGCAACGTGGTTGGGTTTTGACTGGTTGCAGAACACTTTAGGATTTGGGTGTGCCAAGCTCTTAATGGAGTAAAAGATAAATCCGAACAAAAACACCAGAGGTGCAAAAAGTGGAGCCAAGTTCTTTAGCCCTAAAAAGGTGTGAAATGGGAGACGGATG
>JAGDQP010056594.1:0-12909 GCA_022664845.1 Lepisma saccharinum
CACAGCTTTTAAAGTCGATGCTAATTCAGACAGAATTTAATATTCCATAGGAAACGTCAGATTTCGACCAGTGAGAAGGATTCTCATTCTTCATTCAAAATCTGAGTCTTCTTCTGAAAACGATAAGTGAAGATCAACGTCTGATTCTCCATATGGGATATCTGGTTCTGAATCATCACTGTCACTGGAACATTGTTCGACAGATTCTTCATCCGTTTTCGTTGATGTAGTTGGAATCATTTCCACCTTTTCACGAGCTGATTCTAAATCATCATCTTCAATAGTACAGTGTTCGACAGATTCTTCACCCATTTTCGTAGATGTAGTTGGAATCATTTCTACCTCCTCACGGGATTTTTCATGTTCTTTTCTGAATTTGTATTATTTATTTATCAGTTTCCAGTTGTCAGGTAAGTAGTTTTTGCTGCTCGATCGGTGGTTAAACGGTTTCTTTTCTTGCAGTGAATCCAGGCAAACGTGCCTAAGGATCGTTCTGTTGCTGCAGACGTGCAAGGTGCAGAAAGAATCCGCACTGCCACTTTAGATAATTCTGTATACCCATTGACAAGGCGACGGCGGTCCTATGGCGGGCCTCTAGCGACTCCCGCCGCCGGCTCGCACACAATTTAACACTAATGCAGCCCGCGGTCCGCTGGCGGCATGCCGCTCCGTCTCCGCCAAAAATTCCGACCAGGCCGATCTCGTCCCGCCACTGAGCCTCCAGCTCCCCGCTATACCACTCTCGTCTTCCCCCTGGTCTCTTTTCGTCAGATTTGCTTTGACACGAAAAAGGTATTAGTAATCGCTATTAAGTTTACCCTTTTGCATTGTCTTCGCTGTTATTTATTTCGTAGTGAGTATAGTTCTTCAGTGTCTGACATGGGATTCGTGCCTCCGACTGTCAGCGACGAGATTTGGAAGTCTGATGCCTTAACCACTTTTTTTATAAACTTTTTTATTTCTATTTCACTATTCCACTCGGCTAAGCTGGTCTTCCAACAGGGTGATGTTTTTTCATGCCTTTTGTCTTACGAAGACAATTGGGAAGCTTGTTTGCAAACGCTTTTTTAAATTGTTTTTCTGTTGTTTTTTTTTTTCTAATAATATACAAATTTCGCATAGGCATATTTTGTTTGTCGTTCGTATTGCTTATTTTCAACCGTCTTCTTAACAAATGAATGTCGCAGTAACAGCACGGTATACACTGCTGATATCCGCTGTTTCCCCGACAATAACAAATGACAATCTGCGTAATGGCGGGAAGGAGTTGGCGGCCCGCATACCATTTTCCGCTCGGGCAAGATCCCGCTGTCGGACCGCTCGAGTGCATCGCTATACCGGCAGACGACGAGCTCACAACTAACTGCCAGTACATATCTACACTGGCGGTTATCGCTCTGTACCCGACGGCAGGCCGAGAATATCGGCGGCAAATTGTCAATGGGGATGCCTTCCCACCATAACAGCCGGCTTAATGTTCCAGCTGGTGCCCACATAAACTTTTTGCTCCACATTCCCTGTTTTGATCTGCAACGTGCAATATCCTCCATGATTCCAACTGTATCTAATCGCATGTTCGAAGCAACATCATGAATAAATTCCACGGCATCGATCGTCTCATCTGGAGATAAGTTGTGTCCCTGTGATGATGGATCCTGGAGGGTAGCTGCGAAATGTATTGGATGTATAGCATGGTCTTTTCTGAGTTTCAGTTTATTAAGTACATGAGATTGCTCATTGGTCGACAACAATAACGGGAGCGCCCCGGTGATCTTGCTTTCCATTTCAGCGAAATCGGAGTATACATAATGTATACATGCATCATTAGATTCTAATTTGAGGATGCAGGTCACAATAGGTTTCAAGATTGTAACTAATCTTTCGATGTTACTCTTTGGAGTACTAATCTTTCGATGTTAAATTCTATATTTTCGTTGATTATTTGCCTTACTACCAGTATTCAGAAATCACATTAAAGGAAAACGCATATATAAGCATTGTGAAATTAGTCAAATAAATTCGTACTGAAGAATATCCCAAATTCTCTAGCTTTATTGGGAAAACCACTAAAGTGACAAAATGAGGTATCGTAGAGTATTGGCAGAATCCGGGTTATCAGCTGCGAGGGGATGCGTTTTGGTCGCGACAGTAATATCCCAATAAGGTGCATTGCTGGTGGGATTGTGAACGGTGCTAATCCGGACCGGACCAGTATTACGAGATTTAAAGAGACAAGCGACACAAATTAAGTAGGTTACGTTAGACTTATGCAAATTCTGAATACTATAATCGATAATTGTAAACTAGGAATAACCGAATAAAATGTTTGAGCTGTATAAATAAAAAAAAACACTTTTTGGGTGGGAAAATATGATTTGGGAAAAAACCCGGGTATAAACCCTAAAAATACTTTCCCTCCATTGGGTTTTTTCCCTCGTCCTATCACTAATTTGAGGCCCTTTCGCGAACACAATCGTAAATGCAGACTGCTACTATTGACCATAATATTTTACTTCCGGTTCCGCGTTATTCCGAGCCCCTACTTGGCTAAGACGGAGAACTTCACTCACTCGCTATAATTTATGCATGACAATGAATATTGACATTGTAGAGAGTCATGCTTTTCTACCATCCGACTCGCTCGTCGAGGTGAAAGGCAGAAAATCGAAAACAAGAAGTCACTCCACAGGGTGCCACAAAACAAAAAGACAAAGTACTAACAGAAATGAAGCTGCAAAGAGAGTGAAACGTGTTCCAAGATCTACAGTATGTGAAGCTTTTATGTGGATCGAGTGCTTTGGTAGCTCCCGCAAGGCACATTCCAGTTCCCAGAAATGAATGTATGTTCAATGTAGAAGTTAGAAAATAAAATAAGGGTACATTATATATTTTAAATAATTTGCTTTCTTTGCTATTCTTTACTTGTTTACCATGGTTGGACTACGGTGCCTGGAGGTAAATGTGTAGCTGTTAGGCTTTCTGGCGAAAATTAAACGGAATCGGCCCCATGTTTATGTGGACTTTTTTTCATTATTTTGGTGTCAGGGATATGTCAGAGAAGTTTGTCCAGTGGGGCAGTAACAATGAAATTATGTGAATAATTTGTTACATTGAAGGAAGGAAAAACAAGAAGATTGTTGAAACCTTTGCACAAGCACGAAGCACCTATATCAGTTAACATTCAGGTACAATTCTACATAAAACTCACTTGCTCAACCCGTTCGAAGACTTACTCCCATACATCGAAAAGTCAAACTTCTGCCTTGCTTTTCAAAACATAAGTGAAACATATATTACTCAAGACCTGCTGCAAGAGACCTCTCAAGTTAACATATCGTCGTCGGAACTGCAATACCCCCTATGTGGCAAATCATCAATTTTTCAGGAAGGCCAAATAAACGGTTTCTGTACTACAGTCTTGAATACAATTTAGGTACTTTAAAGTAAAGTTGTTATATCTCAAAAAGTAGAAGTTATTTTCACATGAAATTTTTCTACAGTACTCAGAGTACACAGAACTATAAACTGGTGCAAAAACATGAAAAGTTAAAAAAAAATGCCACATAGTGGGTATTGCAGTTCCGACGACGATATTTAAAATTCTGCTCAAATTGACTGTACACTATATGCTTATTGCTACAAAATTAATATTACAATCAACAGATTGTGATAAAATGCTGATGCGCACCATGTAGTTATACTCTCTTACCATTCTCAACATTGTGTTTCCGCTCAAGTGTAAAGAAAAGTATTTGACTGTAATAACCTCACCTGGGTAATTGGAAAATTAAATAAACTGACGAAAATGAAGTTAATGGTATACACATCTTTGCATAAGGTATACGTTAATGTGTAACGTTAATTAGAGGATATACAGCATATACCTCCGCATACCCTCAAGTACAGCCCTGGCTGCAGCCCCCTTACCACTACCCTCGTTTATCAGGCTATCATTATGCTTTCTTTTGTCTAATAAAAACACTTGACCAGATAGAGTAACAGCTAGTTCGATCAAACGGTTGCGAACCGGCTGCATAGCACCACTGACATGGAATCATTTCAGTTTATAGTATTTCCACATAAAGTATTATCGACAGCCGACAAGTTTGCTTGCGCGGCGTGACGAAGGGTACAGAGACTACTTTTCCTTTTCCTTTTCCTTTTAGATAAGTCCAATATTTTTTAAAAAATCTTATCTTTTCCCGAACCATGCAAAATATCAGGGTTGCCAGACGTATGAAAATTCTCACGTTGGTATCATTGAGATTTAGACAGTGTAGCTCCGGTGCTGCTGTGATTTTTCAAAGTGCGTTTTTGCTTCGTGTATAAATAACTTCATCATTTGTTCGATAATGGGTTAAGTGCGGGAAATGGACGAACTATTCATAGTGAAGCCAGGGAAGTTATTATGTGTAATATGTATAGAGAACAAATTGTAAATAGGCATATATATGGTTCCATTTGAGATAGGGTATGGAACATGATGTGTCAAGGAGTCGGCGAGGGCCTAAGTTGAAGTACCAATCGGATAATACGTTATTAGAAAATAATAATAAAGGTAACCGGAAAATGTAAAAGAAAAAAATACAAAATACACATTAGCCCCTATTGCGATAAATCGAAACATAATGTTTTAGTTTCAGCCCTTTTATCGTCAGGGAGGACTTGTTGAAGAGATCGTTAAATACGGGCCCGAAGATTGAATTTGCGAATTGTAAAATGCTAGTGTAAGTGGATTAGGTTCGCTGTGGATACCACAGTAAAAAAGAACCCGTCGTTGGCTCTGCCCCCTCAAGCAGGAATATTCTTCTTTTACTATGACGAGATACAAGACGGTGTGGACATTTTCTTGTCTGTGGGCTTACAAGAGACACTATCGAGAAATGTGCGCCGAAGGCAGAAAATTTTAGGCTAATATCAAAGATATCCTAACACCATACAACATACGTAAACATTAGCTGCTGAATTCCAGAAGTAACACAAATTGAAGTTTTCTTTTTGTTTTGAAAAATTAACATTTTGATTTTGTTGCCTCTTCGAACACAGAGCTAGAAGTTAACAGCAGAACTCCGCACATAAATTTCTGACACCATAGCAAGAAATAATGTGTCTCTTATCATTTTTCGAATTCCGTTTCACTTTTGAGAGACAGGGATTTAAACTTTTTGTTTGGTTAGAACCCACGAGCGGAATTTAAGAACCAAACCTCGCAGATGAATTCCTAATAGCAAAACAAGAATTAAAGATAACTTTGTCATTTTTCGAATTTAGAACTATTTCGGGATCCAGGAATTTCAATTTGGGAACAAATATCATTTTAAAATGGTAAATAGAAGGAATATTTTCAAATAAAGCAAAAATATCATACATGTGAAATGTAGTTTGGTGAATAGAAGTTAAAATGTAATGTCATCGGGTTATCAATGTTGACAATTTCGATCTCTTTGAAGTTGGTATAAAAATTTCTGCTTTCGGCGCACACTTCTCGCTAGTGTCCCTTGTTAATTCGAGATGTTGAGGATACTGATTACAAATAAGTGATTGAAGTGCATCATATAAGCCACAACATAGAAAATCGTTATGACATGAACGTCATACATGAGGGTTCGAAGGTGAAAGCGGCCCTATTTCATGAACGATCTTCACTTTGCACTTTTCGGTTTGCAGAAATTTAAGAGTTGAGTATAAACGTGTTTCATGAATTTTTCTAAAAGTTTTTCAAAAGTGTGTGATATGAAAATATTTTCCGCACTTCACTTTTAAAAGTTTGAGTTACTAGCTTTTATCGAATTTGTGCAAATTGAAAAGTGCAAAGTGAAGACCGTTCATTAAATAGGGCCCAGGAACATTTCCTCTATGTTCCCGCTAAGTGAATTATTGGGAATAAATTTATCATATTTTCCCTTATATTCCTCAGTTTTATCATGAAATATAACACTGGCATCCCGCAAAATTGATATCTATAAATACATTAGGTTGATAAAAAAAAATCGAAACTTTTTCTGAAATTATTTTTTAAATAATGCTGTTAGAAAATAATGTTCCCTTTAATGGGTAGGGGCACGCGCCCATGCTCCCTCTCTGAAATCGACACTGGTCAGGGTGGGGTTCAAGGTACGCTAATGAGCTTATCTACTATTCCATTTAATTTATTATAAAATAAACAAGAGATAATTAACTAATCATAGTAGAAATGAGGTATATCTGGCGAAAATGGTTCATTTGGGCATATAATTATATTCCCCAGTATTTATTAACATTTTTCGAGTATGAAAAGATCCCAAGAAAAGCCAAAGTATCAGTCTTGTAGGAAATTCTCCTGTTTTGTCTATTTGCTTTGACATATCTTCCTATGATGAACCCTTTCCGAGATTACCGTGGAAAAATCGGCGGAAGGCATCAGTCGATCTGCCATTTTTCAAGATGGTGGACTTAACAGAAGTCAGAGCCTGCCACGTGGAAGCGAGTAGTGGTGAATTGCCCAATGACTGTTGCTAATATATTTTCTTCATCCCACACCAACGGGCGGGTACTTTTGCTAGTATTATTGTATCTAGAATTTATTATAATAAGAAGATATGAAATATCTAGCATGAATTGTCATCCTGGTTACGAAACCCAAGAGCTCATGAAGTTTTCATAATGTCAGTGATAAGGATATTTTTTATTTTTTTAAAATGCAAAGACATAAAGTACGCGTATTGTTGGCTTTTGTCGAATTATATGCTATGACGGCGTATATACGTTCTAACGTCCTTGCTTTGATTGTTCGGACTATTATACGATCTGACAGTAATACGTTTTGGTGTTATACGTTGAAATGCATTTAGAATTATACCAAGGTTGAAGCTGGCAACAATGTGGTGCAGATAGAATGCACACCGGACGCTAGGTGCCACTACCATTCAATCATCATTGCCACCTACTCTTCATTTACTAGTTGTTCCATGATTATTCGTTCTGACGTCTTTTCGATTATACGTTCTGTCGCATTTTGTATACGTCCTGTCGTTTCTTCGAGTTATACGTTCTGACGGTTATACGTTTTGACGTTTCAGTGTTTATACGATTTGTCGCATTTTGTATACGTTCTGACGTTTCTTCCAGTTATACGTTTTGACGTTTTAGTGTTTATACGTTCTGTCGCATTTTGTATACGTTCTGACGTTTTTTCAAGTTATACGTTCTGACGGTTATACGTTTTGACGTTTCAGAGTTTATACGATTTGTCGCATTTTGTATACGTTCTGATGTATTTTTGAGTTATACGTTCTGACGGTTATACGTTCTGACCTGTACCCAACGTTTTGGTCAAAATGTGTCAGAAATTGAAGCTGAAATCAGACTTCTACGAGCAATGCGCTTGAACAATCCTCCATATACAGTTCTTGAGTGACTAAAGTGGTTGCAAAAATCCGGAAGAGAAAGGGTGTATGTGAATTTCTACAGATTGATGCGAGTTTTCAGTGATTCCGGTTACTAGTTGCTCATACGAACGGAGTTCCTCCAAGATGAATTATGTCAAGTCCAAACTAAGATCGACTATGCTTCAACAGAGACTCAACTCCATAACGTTGCTTTCCGTTGAAAAGTTGATTTCAGTGAGCATACATATTGAAGATGACATTGAAGAATTTAAAGCCATGGTTCCATTCAACAGAAGAATGTCCTTATAAAAGCTCTTGTAATTGATGTAATTGCAAAAAAGTAACCTTGAACACTTAAAAATTCTGATATTTCTTTGATAAATCCATAACTCACATACACGTGTATCCATGTATAAAGTTTCTTTAAATATGTACATCAAAGTGTTTATTGCGTACCATGTAAATATTTTTTACTATGTCTTATCACTTCCCAGAATGCACCCAAATTACCAAAGTCCTCGCGCCGCCTATGCTCAGGAGGGTCGATTTCATGAAGATGCGCATAGAAAATCAGGTTTCTATCAAGTGTATTTGAAGCGAATTTCTTGTGGAACGTCATTCTACTTGCTTTATTTCGAAAATCTCACGCCTGATCCAAATAAAACCTTGGTCAATCGACTCAGGAGGGTCAATTTCATGAAGATGCGCATAGAAAATCAGGTTTTTAACAAGTGTATTTAAAGCGAATTTCTTGTGGAGCGCCATTCTACTTGCTTTAGTTCGAAAATTTGACGACTTATCCAAATGAAACCTTGGTCAATCGACTCAGGAATGTCGATTTCATGAAGATGCCCAGTAAAAATCAGGATTTTATCAAGTGTATTTAAACCGAATTTCTTGGTTAACACCATTCTACTTGCTCTATTTCAAAAATTTGACGTCTGATCCAAATGAAACCTTGGTCAATCGAATCAGGAGGGTCGATTTCATGAAGATGCGCATAGAAAATCAGGTTTTTTCCAAGTGTAGTTAAAGCGCATTTCCTGTGGAGCGAAATTCTACTTGCTCTACATCCAAAATTTGACTCCTGATCCAACCGAAACCTTGCTTAATCGGCTCAGGAGGATCGATTTCATCAAGAAGTAAAATTCAGGTTTTTTCCAAGTGTATTTAAAGCGCATTTCTTGTGGAGCGAAATTCTACTTGCTTTTGTTCCAAGATTTGACTCCTGATCCAACTGAAACCTTGGTCAATCGACTCAGGAGGGTCGATTTCATGAAGATAGGAAGTAAAATTATGTTTTTTCCAAGTGTAGTTAAAGCACATTTCTTAAGGAACGCCATTTTACCTGGTTTAGTTCGAAAATTTGACGCCCCATTCAACGGAAACCTTGCTTAATAGACTCAGGAGCGTCGATTTTATGTGATTGGGAAGTAAAAATCAGGTTTTTTCCAAGTGTTTTTAACGCGCATTTCTTGTGGAGCGAAATTCTACTTGCTCTAGATCCAAAATTTGACGCCTGATCCAAATGAAACCTTGGTCAATCGACTCAGGAGGGTCCAAAACAGAGATTTGCATTCAAAATCTTTTTTTTTTCTATCGTATTTAAAATGAACTTTCTGTGTAACGCCTTTAGGGAAGCTATAGGTCGGAAATTTCACCTTTGATCCAAATGAAACCTTTTTTAATCGACTCACGAGGTTCCAAAACAGAGATTCGAATTCAAAATGAGTTTTTTTTCTGGCGTATTTAAAGTGAACTTTCTGTGTAACGCCTTTAATGAAGCTATAGGTCGGAAATTTCACCTTTGATCCAAATGAAACCTCCCTTAATCGACTCACGAGGGTCCAAAACTTATTATTAAAAAAAATTTGTTATCAAATCTGCACAGTTACTCAGTCTGTAAAATCATTCCCTTTCCTGTATAAAAAGAGAAAGAGCATTGTAATCATTAGAAGCAAATACATGCCCGTTGAATTTCTTTTCTTTTGCTGGAAGTTTCTTACAATAAATAAAAAAGGAAGAATTGAAACATGAACCTCTTGTTTTAAACATTCCAGCCCTGGTTTCCACGCTCGCTTTCTTTGCGCCAGACAAGAATTCAAGTCCCATGGGGGTCCATTCAATGAAGTGGTTCGACCCAACTTGAATATAAATTATAAGTCCCTTCCTTCGAAGCTCGCCAGCTCGTTTAGAACGACAATTGCAATTCAATCAAATATTGTGCCTTCATCCTCCCATGGTAACCTGATGGCCATACCTGACCCAACAGCTAAACAACTATTTTTATTTCGGCCTTAGCCAAATAAACCGAGAAACCATAAACGCAATTGAAGAATTCCGTGTAAAAATGAGGTAGCTCCATTAATACGAAAGTTTTGGAAACCACAAAATACTAGCTAAAAAAACGTTGACACCAACTTGTATTTTCATTTCATTGTAAAATAATAACAAATGATTGGAGCGAAACCACTCTTTCACTAGCAGCACGGCCACTTGTTTACTGTTTGAAGTTAGAAAAACACAAAATCGACCTAACCTAACCTAACCTAACCTAACCTAACCTAACCTAACCTATCCTATCCTAACCTAACCTAACCTAACCTAACCTAACCTAACCCAACCTAACCTAACCTAACCAAACCTAACCTAACCGAACCTAACCTAACCTATCCTAACCTACATTAACCTAACCTAACCTAACCCAACCTAACCTAACCGAACCTAACTTAACCTAACCGAATCTAACCTAACCAAACCCAAAATAGAATAACCTAACCTAACCTACCTTAACCTACCCTAACCTACCCTACCCTAACCTAACCTAACTAACCTAACCTAACTAACCTAACCTAACCAACCTAACCTAACCAACCTAACCTCACTTCACCTAACCTACCTAAAATAACCTAACCTTACCTAACCTAACCTAAATTACCCGATCCTAACCTAACCTAACCGAACCTAACCTAACCTCACCTAACCAACCTAACCTAACCTCACCTAACCTCACCTAAGCTAACCTACCTAACCTAACCAAACTAACCTAACCAACCTAACCTACCTTACCTAACCTCACCTCACCTAACCTAACCAACCTCACCTACCCTAACCTATCCTAACCTACCCTAACCTAACCTAACCTAAACCTAACCTAACCTAAACCTAACCTAACTCAAACCTAACCTAACCGTTTTTCGTGTTTTAATGTGTCACATAAAAACACAATTTCGACCCTGCTGAATCGAATGCTGAAGGTCCCATTTGGCACAAACGCACCGTTTGGAAAATAAAGCCACTTAAATCACGTTGAACATGAATTAAGGTTATAATCTGCCACATAATAACACAATTTCGTATCCGTATCCTTATGTTTTCGACCTTCCTGCGTCGATTGCTGAAGGTCCCAATTGGCACAGACGCACCGTTTGGATGATACAGCTACTTAAAACACGCGCGACCGGAATTCAAGTTTTATCTGAAACATAAAAACACTATTTCAAATGTGTATAATTATCTTTTCGACCCTCCACAGTCGATTGCAGAAGTTCCCATTCGGAAATAAACGCATCGTTTGGAAGATACAGTCACTTCAACACACGCAACCGTATTTCATGTTTTAATGTGTCACATAAAAACACAATTTTGAATGCGTATCCTTATGTTTACGAACCTCGTGAGTCGATTGCTGTTGTCACCAGGAAAAACCTGATTTTGAATGCGAATCTTAATGTTTTGGACCCTCGTGAGTCAATTGACCAAGGTTTCATTTGGATCAAACGTGAAATGTCCGATCTGTAACTTCTAAAATGCGTTACGCAGGACGCTCATTTTAAATACGCCAGAAAGGCCTGATTTTGAATTCGAATCTTAATGTTTTCGACTCTCGTGAGTCGATTGATTAAGGTTTCATTTCGGTCAAACGTGAAATTTCCTATCCATAGCTTCCTAAAACATGTTACACACAATGTTAATTTAAATCCTAACCTAACCGTATTTCATGTTTTAATGTCACATAAAAACACAATTTCGAATGCGTATCCTTATGTTTTCGACCCTCCTGAATCGAATGCTGAAGGTCCCCATTTGGCACAAACGCACCGTTTGGAAAATAAAGCCACTTAAATCACGCTGAACATGAATTAAGGTTATAATCTGCCACATAATAACACAATTTCGTATCCGTATCCTTATGTTTTCGACCTTCCTGCGTCGAGTGCTGAAGGTCCCAATTGGCGCAGACGCACCGTTTGGATGATACAGCTACTTAAAACACGCGCGACCGGAATTCAAGTTTTATCTGAAACATAAAAACACAATTTTGAATGCGTATCCTTATGTTTACGAACCTCCTGAGTCGATTGCTGTTGTCGCCAGGAAAAGCCTGATTTTGAATGCGAATCTTAACGTTTTGTACCCTCGTGAGTCGATTGACCAAGGTTTCATTTGGATCAAACGTGAAATTTTGGATGTATAGCTTCCTGAAAGGCGTTACGCAGGAAGTTCACTTTAAATACGTCAGAAAAAAACTGACTTTGAAGGCGAATCTTAAGGTTTTCGACTTTGTGAGTGGATTGATCAAGGTTTCATTTGGATCAAACGTGAAATGTTCGATCTGTAGCTTCTAAAAGGCATTACACAGGACGCTCACTTTAAATACGCCAGAAAGACCTAATTTTGAATTCGAATCTTAATGTGTTCGACTCTCGTGAGTCGATTGATCAAGGTTTCATTTGGGTCAAACATGAAATTTCCTATCCATAGCTTCCTAAAACATGTTACACACAATGTTCCTTTAAATACGCAAGAATAAACATGATTTTGAATGCGAATCTTAGTGATTTGGATAATCCTGAGTTGATCGATCAAGGTTCCATTTGGTGCAAACGCACAGTTTGGAAGATACAGCCAGAAAAGGCACGCGCGACCGGTATTCAAATTTTAATCTGCAAATAAAAATTCAATTTCGAATGCGTATTCTTATATTTTCGACTTTCCTGTTTCGATTGCTGAAGGTCCCGTTTGGGGCAAACGCACTGTTTTAATGATACAGCTACTTAAAACACGCGCTACTGGAATTTAAGTTTTATCTGAAACATAAAAACACTATTTCAAATGTGTATAATTATCTTTTCGACCCTCCACAGTCGATTGAAGAAGTTCCCATTCGGAAATAAACGCATCGTTTGGAAGATACAGTCACTTCAACACACGCTACCGTATTTCATGTTTTAATGTGTCACATAAAAACACAATTTTGAATGCGTATCCGGCCCTCCTAACCTAACCTAAACAAATTGAAAATACAGTCACTTCCACACACGCTACCGTATTTCATGTTTTAATATGTCACATAAAAACACAATTTCGAATGCGTATCCGGCCCTTCTAACCTAAAATAGCCTAACCTAACCGAACCTAAAACAACCTAACCTACAATAACCGAACCTAACCTAACCTTACCTAAACCAAACCAACCTAACCTAAACCAACCAAACCTAACCTAACCTAACCTAACCTAACCAACCTAACCTAACCTAAC
>JAGDQP010056595.1:423-12909 GCA_022664845.1 Lepisma saccharinum
ACGGTTTTTTGTGCAATGTTTAGCTCTTGGGCAATCGAAACAGTGCTTACATGACGGTCGGACGCGACAATGTCCATGATTTTATCGACATTTTCGACACTTGGCCTTCCAGTGCGTGGTACATCTTTGACGTCTAAATTACCGGAACGGAATCGACGAAACCAAAATTGCGCGTGATTGGCTGTTACAGTATCAGGACCATAAACACTATTCACATTTGCAGCCGCCTGGCTTGCGTTTTCGCCTTTATCGAAGAAAAACTGTAAAATATAGCGTATTTTCTCTTTGCTAGTGTCCATTTTGACGCGCGCTCACACAACACTGAGTCAACTCATCACAACTATCTGAACAGTGTTTGTAGTACGCAATCTCATCGTTTGAACGCCATCTCGTTGAACCCGATCGGACTTATACAACGCGAGATACAGATCACTGAAGCCATCTATTGGCAAAATAATGGATTACTTTTTACTACACCAGATACAAAAGAACATAGTCGTATAGAAGTTCCAGTTTAAAATTTTATCGTGACACATGAACGGTCATGCACGTGTGAGTGGCCACCACACACGAGCAGGTTCCCTTACAGTGTAGAGTATGTTTAGATGTTAGCATTCATTCTAAACATGTAAAAACCTGAAGCAGTGTCATTTGAGAAAACCATGATTTTTAAGTTGAGCTGGCAACATTGCAGTGACAGGCCGTAAAACTTTATTTTGCATGAGCTCATTTTAGTAACTTTTGACTTCGACCAATCACGATCATACGAGTGCAATGTTAGTTAAAATCCACAAACAGGCATACTCGAGGCGGGATTCGAACTCGCGACCTTGAAGACGCTTGCCTAACGCCTCAGACCGCACGATTACCTCGGTCGGCTGACAGGTTGTAGATAGCCTTCATCGTGACTAACAAGTTTCACATCGATTATTTAAAAATGGATTTGAAGTTATTTAGGAACACGTGTAAATACTGCCATAGTTTGCACACATGAATCTATCTCGATTGGCCATTTCGGAGAGTTCGTTGTTGAGTCAACGGATTTACATCACTCCTGCACCGAAACAAAAGTAGATTTTTAAAAAATATCGTGCAAAAATTAAAATCGCCAAATATGGATGTACTATTTCTTATATTCGGAAGAAGTACACCAATACCTTATGTACACAAGTGTGCGTACCATTATAAAAAGATCAAAATCAATTAGAGAACACACTGATATCGGGCAAAAGCCGCAGTAGACATTTCAGATTGTTTTTTCTATTTTCCTCTCCTTATCAAATATGAATACCAGAAAGTATCTTTCGCGGAGCATAGGCTGTTTCGTACTTCAACAATATGTAGCACTGGCGTTGAAGAAACTCTAATAGCTTGTTCCTACGCAAATATACACAGACAAAGCTGCCACTTTGATTTTTAGTACCTGACTTTTTGGAGAATCGCAGGATATTACTTGGGAAGTTCGTTAAAAGAGAGTTTAAGCTTCACCCTTCTCCTCACAAAAGAAAATGCCGCTAAATTACCTTTAAGAACTGCATAATAATATTCATGTCAGATTCTCTTTCCCCCTTTCCGAGATTTCCTGCCATCTTTTGGATTTCTTCGTAAGTAATTGCAGCGTCCAAGACTTTGACATCGTTCGATGGTTTCCCATTTTCATCTTGCGTTTGAGACTTCAGAATTTCGTCCAGGAATGCTTGATCTACTTTGTCCATAGCCTCTTGGAAATCATTACGCAAACCCTGAAAATATCGAGTACAAACTATGTATGAACAGCAGGATTATCGAAGACAAAAATTATATACAGGCTACTTTTAATATTATACTGCAAAAAACACAGAACAGTTTCTTTTCTAATCACGTTCTCGGAGTAAGTATACAATATAAAACTGCAGTTTCCGAAGAGAAGCGAAGATTTACGTATTAAAATAACGAACTGCCATAAAAACTATAATCTAATCCAACATTAGACTAAATAGTAGCTGTTATGGCAAGAAACATTAATGACCTTTCGCTTGCCATGTGGGCTTTGTGGTGGACAAACACAGTGTGTGTGGGGGTTTTCTAGGTGTTCTCCCGTTTCCTCCCACTTTCTTCATTTCACCCATCCATCATTATCCATCCGGTCTGAGCCAAAGTTGCTTTAAATAAAAAATTCAAATTCAAAATGAACTTCTACGTACTATCTGGTTAACATCCCTTGACATCGTACAATCCCTTGAAAAAAAAAAAAAAAAATTTACTTAAAAAAATCCATTCTGTAGTTCTTGCATTGAGTTTTATAAGATATCATAACAACAACCCACAGATGTTATTTCATTCGCTATTCATGATTCATAAACTAGAATGTCTCCGCATTCCAATACCAGCTGAGTTAGGTTGTTTCAGCTGAGGCTCAAGGAATACATCAAGACATAATTGGGTCGTATCGCCTGACAGCTCAATTGCTAGTGCCAGCAGTAGGGAAACTGGGGTCAGATTCCTCTGTAGGCCAGCGACCATTTTTTCAGTGCATCTCCCAGTTCATTTACTTTCAACAATTTCATGAGAGGCTGTACGAATATATGCAACACTTACTTGGAATTGCGTAAATTAGTTTCGTTCTGGAAACAACTGGAGAGTTATTAAATATAAGAACAGAATCCGAATATGCTTAATTTACACAGAGGCTAAGCACGTCCCACAGTGAGCACGATATCTGAGAAAAGTACTTGGAAATGCAGAAACAAATGTAATATAGCTATCAGATTAGCTGGTACTGGCGGAAAACCTGTGATAAATCTCATTTTGTACCAGCAGTTGGAAACTACACCGCCATCTTATTCATTGCAGGCAGGAACATTAGCCACTACACCGCATCCACTAGATATTTGAAGGGATGTGATACATGTATTGCCCTATCTTGGGCTATATTTTCACTATAACATATAGATGTATGCAATAGTATAGAACATGCTTCCTGGTTTACTGCTATGTCTTTCGTGTGATTTCAGAAAGAACTGACACATCACTACGCCATGCAACACTTCATATATTTTTAAATAAAAAAAAATTCGAAGTAGGGAGACATAAGGCCTTTTTTTTTTTTACCTTGTTGACCTCTGGCTCTAATATTTCGAGTCTTCTGAGTCTTTTAAAGGCTTCCATTTCTGTTTCCCCATACAAAAGAATTGGTTCTCCTCTTTCTCGCAGTCTCTTGATCACTTCTCTTCGGGGCAACGCATTACATTCTGCACCATCATCATCTTCGGTGCCATCTAAAAAAAATACAAAATGTTTTTTCAACAATTAACAATACCATAATAAAATGACAAGAAATGTAATTACAATTACGGGTTTCACGTTGGTTTTTCATTTTAAATATTATTCCTTATTAAGGTAGCTCAAATTTTCAAAATTATGAACTACCGAACAGACAGTCTGAATACACGCAGATGACAATGAATTATAGTATATAACGGAATTATGATACTCATGGTAAGAACAGAAAATTATAAAACTTACTTACATTCTTCCGCGGGAGACCGAAATATATTACAGGACGTGAGCGTAGCCTCCTTGTGTTAATACGAAAAAAAAGCAAACTGACAAAGTATATCTGCAAAAGGAAAACTGCTTGTGACGAAGGGATTGCGGAAGCCCGAAGTGTTTTTTCTTTGGGGGGGGGGGGGGGGGGGGGGCCTTTTGTTGTGGGCCCTTCGGGGAAGCCCGAAGTGCTTTTTCTTTGCGGGGAGGGGTTAGGCCTTTTGTTGTGAGTCCTAGTGAAGGCAAAATTGCAGAGATTCAAATGTGAGGGTGCGAAAACTGAACAGAAGTGGTTTGGGAAACATGCTACCAGTAGAAGTGCAGTATATCAGGTAGAAGCGAAAGAAAGGAAAGCATATAAAACTAGTAATTAGAATAGAAATAATAATAATAATGCTAAGGAGTGCGAGGACTAGTAACACAAGTAGAAAAATAGGACACAAAACGTAGAGAATACTCAGAAAAGGATGACAGCGAAACACATTGGTCGGACAAAGGATGAAGAAATAATGAATTTTCTCTAAGGACTTTTGGCTCCGGCCGCGATGGGTTAGGTAGAGAATCGAAAAGGTTTCGGTCAGGTCCTTTCTTACTGTATCATCCCGGCTTTCGCCTAGTGAAACTGAGTGAGACCCTTGAAAACCTCAGTCAGAATACTCTGCGTGGTCCACGTGCCTTCCCATTGCCGATCAGAAGTCCGCGACGTTACCGCCTGGACCTCGAGGGTAAGGTGAAGAAATAATGGCATAGTTGGAGCCCAAAATGGGAATAAATAAATGATAAAGGAAAAATTTTACATTATAGGAGACAAAGGCAGGTGTACAGGTAGTTAGTTACTCTCTCTCTGTGTGTGTGTGTGTGTGTGTGTGTGTGTGTGTGTGAGAGAGAGAGAGAGAGAGAGAGAGAGAGAGAGAGAGAGAGAATAGTAATGTGTCACCAAAGGCTTGGTAACATAATAGGAATGAAAAAATACAAAAAAGCAGTAATGTTACCACTTGACAGAAGCATAACTGTTGAAGGAAGAAAGCAACATGGCCGCTCACTATCACCATTTCTCTCTGTCTTTTTTTTTCATTCCTATTATGTGACCAAGCCTTTACCGAAACGTTGCTACCTTTCTGTATATATGTGAAGTGCCCGTTCACCTGTCTGCAATAGTAACACACCAAATAAAGAAAAAAACGTTTCTCACATTATGTGCATCTGGCAACCCTGTTTCCAAAACACCCACACGACGCGACGTTTTGATTTCTCTGTAAATAGGCTTCTGAAACGTTAATGGTTTAAAAATTATCACATATTCTCTGCGACATTGAAGACACGGAGGTCTTAGAATTTTTTTTCTAATTGATAGCCTTCTAGCGCACCATGTATATTCATGTCATTATCGCCCACCTCCCTCTCTCTCTCTCTCAAAAAAAAAAAAAAAGCCGCAAGTAAAATCTATTTTATTTACTCAAAGTAAAGACATTTGAGCCTACAAAGAAATTTAAAAAAAAAAAGCCAGAAGTAGGTTATATATGAGAAACAATGACACTTAGGAAATTAATTATCTTATGATACTAGGAAACTTTGTTTCTAGGATTTTCTATTTATCTCCCATTAACGATAGGCATAAGCATCTCAGGTTTAAACCGATCACAAGTTTGAAAGATGGCCTCACTTGACGAGCAGATCTTCAGGGGAAGAGATTAACAAGGTAGTAGTTAAGGCTTATGTTTTGGGCATCATACCAGTGTTAAACCCCCCACTACTGATCTATAGTTCTAGATTTCGGAACGTTCTAATTAATTTCCTAATTAGTCTAATACATCCTTTCCCTTCTTGACTAGGCAAATTTTCTGGGAACGAATAAATACAAATATATTTTGTTTCACTTACCGAAGTAGGTTCCAGGAGATTTTCCTTTAGACTTTATAAACCTGTTGTCAATGACGAAACAAATTCCTTCTTTAGCAAAGGAAACACGGATAGGTGTAGTAGTAAGGTATCTCTGGTTTTGCAAATGGGTAATTGTCAGCATTTCAAATACTATAATTCCAACAAGAATAGTGTTTATTTCTAATATAGTTTGTCCAATGATTCAACTTAACTTAAATCATTATATTTTCTGTACGCAAATAGCGGAAAAAAAATATAACGTGAATAGTATGTTTGTTGTAATTGAGTGTTTTAGATGAATGACCGGTGATTTCTAGCATGCAGCTTTTAATAACTACGTAGTGTTTGAAACACTGACAAATATCTGCCTACTGTAGTACCCGTTTTCAATACCATATCGTCGTAGGGAAAGTGAATACCACGTATGTGCATTTTGTTACGACTGTGAACTTAGCATCCCGTTTTACAGTAACGATTTCAAAATGCAGTAGGCTCGTCACCAGCATCTTTTGAAGAACTATGAGTATCAGTGTTGCAAACTATCTTTAGTTAATATTTATTATCATTTTATAGTACTAGTCGTAGTAGTTTTGTAATAGTGGTATTTAATTCTATGGCATTATTATTATTAGTGAAGATATGATGATGATTATTATTAGTAGTAGTAGTAGTACTAATGAAAGTAATAGTACAAATAAAAATATTGAAAGTCTTCAAATATTACAAGCTACTTTGTATAATGAAAACATCTTAGTCGCAACACAAACCATTTCGCCTGTTTTGTTACGCAGAAATTATTTAGTTTGAAAGAATAAACTCAGGGGAGAAAGTTTATCATAGAATACATTCAAATTTCATATCAGAGGTCCCCAAATATCACAAGCTACTTATTACTATAATAATAATAATAATAATGTTAATGCCAGCCAGGTTAATAATAATAATAATAATAATGTTATATTCATTATTAGTACCACTAGTACTATTAGTGCCAACCAGGTAGCCGCGCGGTCTAAGGCGTTAGGCCAGCGACTCGAAGGTCCCGGGTTCGAATTCCGGCTGGGGCATGGATGTTTGTGATTGTGGATTTTAACTAGAACGTGACGGATAATCGTGACGGGCCGAAGTTACAAGTTACTAGAATGGCCCATACCAAAGAAAGTTTACGAAAGTTTTAGTACTACTACTACTAATAATAATGATAACTATTAGCTAAAAATAGTTTGCAACACTGATGCTCCGAGTTCTACAAAGGGCGTTGAGGACGAGCCTACTACATTTTGAATTCGTTGCTGAAAAACACGATGCTAAGTTCATAGTCGTAACAAAATGCACATACGTGGTATTCACTTTCCCAATGAAGTTATCTTAGCACGACATCATGCGAGCCCCTTATTTTCTTCGATAAAGGAAGCATGTTTCGCCTCTGAAAGCTACGAGCAGATTTAAAATTCCTAAAGAATTTTTTTTTCTGGAACTTACCTTGGCAAGTAAAATAACTAGTTACGAACCTCTTCTTGCATGAAATATTTAGATAAATATGTTTACTCACCGCGTGACGATTTACTGGATTCTGTTCGCGAGTTAATCCTACTATCTCCATATTTCTTTAAATACTCCTCTTCATGCTTGGCGACCAAGTCTGCTCTCTTGAAAAACTTTTTACTAGGACACTGGAAAAACAATCAAACTTATGTTATTTTTTAAACAAGATTTAAGAGTACTTACACTATGTAGGTGATAGCAAACTTTTCCATGTGTTAGGAACAAGATCATGCAACTACGAATGTAAACTGCAATGTTGCTGTTCGCAAAAGTGGTAAACATATAAAGGTTTAGAACTTTATTCCTTAACAGCTACGCAAGAAACAGTGCATATTTGTCACTCAAATGCGTGGCTTAAACTTGAAGTTCTTCTAGATTTACAAGGGATTCTATAGAGAAATACACGCCGGAGGTAGAAATTCCTAGGTCCACTCAAGACAGAGGCTATATGAGATAAGCAAAAATTAGATGCTGAATTTCAGGCGTAAAAGACATCGACTGTGCGATGCGCACACGCCGTGAATGGTGCATGGTGAGTCCCACATTCGACCGCCTTTACCTCCCAAGGTGCTCAGGAATACCAAGATTACTCTGGTACTCAATCTGATAGCAGGATGAGTGCACTTCAGAGCGCAAGGCATGGAAACACTGCGAAAACAATCTCCAGCGTTTTGGATTTGAACCCAGACCGCCCGATTCGTATTCAGATGTGCTACCGTCACAGTGAGCTACGAAATTTCTGGAAAATAAATTTTCTTTGCTTTTCTGATGTAATTTTGCGTTAGACACTTTAGATGGCGCTGAAAGCGTATTCAGACTAATGACTTCGTGGATTCACAGCAAACGACCGATCGATAAATTTCAGTCCCACTTGCTCATGTGGCTACCTAATACAATGGTAAATCGAACATGTAAATGTTTGTTTTAAATTTTGTGGGTTGACATAGATATACTACGCAAGTCTCTTAACTTCCAAAATTTCCCATAATTCATTTTCTATGAATCTAATTGTACCAGCGAAATCGTAGATGACAGGCGAATCAGCGAATACGTGACTTACCACGTGATAAAGGGCGTAGAATGTGCAACACGATCTGCTCAGATGTAGTTTCTAACTTCCGTTCGTCACGCCCGAAGAAAGGTTCTAAAATGATTCAACTAACACTATATTTTGTTCCAGTTTCGTTTCACAACTTACCATTCACTATACATCACGTCAATGCTGTCGAGATTATATTGGAATAAATTTTGGAATGGTCCTACAACAGCAATCGTCAGAAATCAGACAAAATTCAAGATAGCCAAATTTTCGCTTCTACAGCATCAAACGCCAAAATTGCGGAAGAAATTTGAAAATTTAGTTTTCCACAAAAATAAATTACATGTCTCGCCTATCCATCCAGTACATCAAACTTTTGCATCTAATTTTTATTTTTTATTTTGCAGCGTTAAGTTCTCTTTTGAATAGGATAATTTCTGTTTTTAGTGTGCGCTTCTTGCTAGCCTCCCTTGTTAGTTGCTCCCGAATATATAGGTAAATAATGTTTCTTGACTTATGTCTGACAGCTTAATCTACAAGCGAGGAAGTGTTCTAACAATGCAATCATGATTTCACACGCACAAAACAGAGGACAGACCACAATAATTGGATTATCTTCAATCACATCTGGCGAATGCAGGGACGTGTATTACAAAGAGGGCCTGTTACCTTCCTTCTACGACGAATACAGTCAAACGGATGGAACGTGGTGAAGCCAGAGTACAGACAGAGAGAAAAGGGTATGTGACGCTAGCATGGGTAATGATACAATAGCCCAAAAACAACAATTTCTTCTCGAAATAACGTCGGAAATGAATCCTAAATACATAAACAATTGTTCCTGATTATAGTGCCCTATCGATATCGATTTGTACGCATTTGAGTTTCATTTCCGTCGTTATTTGAAGGTGAAATAGGTGTTTTCAGGCTATTGTATCATTACTCCATCGATGCTAGCGTCACATACCTTTATCACATCTACGGGAAAACGGACTTCAGAAAAGCATTTCCCGTAAAATTCTAGACCAGAATGACATATTACACACAAGCACTTCCCAATTAAGAAAATCAGTCGAGATTCAATATGGCGGACTTTCAGATGGAGGCCATGAAGAATATATCCTCTACAAGGTAGCGCCTTCCACCTAGTACCCATTACTATGTATTTGCTTTCAATTTCTTTCAGCAATTTAAAAGTATAAGGGTATTTTAACACCTTTATATTACTCTCCACAGACAAGAATCTGACTATTATATCATCAATATATCCGAAACCAATTGCACTCGGGTTTCCATAATTTGCATGCGCACATATTTTGACATCCTAATCATGACGCAGTGAAAATATCATAACTTTTTTTCGCCCCATCAGCAGGTTTGCTTGCTAGTATTAGTGTGCCATTCTACGGATTCTTCCCAATTCTGCAGTTGTACCAGTGTGGGTCTCTGGTGACTATGACTATAGCGACGTGCAGCTATCAGTGTCATTTGACTGTCAGTTACAGAGTTACAGAGTAGTGCGCGGCACCGAGTGTAAACTAGCGCCAGATATTCATAAGTAGTGTACCAAAAACAATGGCGTACCTATTCAGTACTTTTCCCGCCAATTTCTCTTCAACCACTGGCACCTAATATTTTACAAACAAACTCAGCTTTTTATGCTGATTTTAAATATGTATATCTCTTCGAGATCTCAGAGTCCACATGAAATAGTGTTACTTGTCAGACTAGTCATCACTTTTACCGAATGATAACTCTCCAGTGATTTCTCATTAAATGTATGACCCTATGCAGGAGGGTCACAACAGTCAGAAAAGCATGGTACAGTTTAGTTAAGCACTTGTCTACTTTCGCTATATATATATAAAAAAAACTTACCTCAAGATTCGCGAACCAAACGACATAATTTAAAATTATTTTTATTCCCTTTATAAAATAACATAACAAACAATATATCGTCGTCGGAACTGCAATACCCCCTATGTGGCAAACTATGCATTTATTTTTCAGGATGGCCAAAAAACAATACTGTTTTTGGAGTACAGTCTGGAATACAATTTAGGTACTGAAAAGTTGCTATATCTCAAAAAGTAGAAGTTATTTCCACATGAATTTTTTCAACAGAACTATAAACTGGAAACAAAACATAAAAAGTTTAAAAAAAAATTGCACATAGGGGTATTGCAGTTCTGACGACGATATATAAAAATAACTTTATCCATATTAACAAGTAGTTTCCAATTATTATTATTTTTTTTAAAAAAAATATATAATATGTGTGGAGGATAGAATAATTAACTCCACTGACAAATAATAACTTGAAGAGTAAAGGTCCAGTAATCGTACTCCTGAGGAGAAAACAGGTTTTGGTGTCACAATCTTTGCATTATTAGTACAAATGCTTGATTGATATGGCAATATCTCTAAGCTCTCAATCTTTAAGCAGTATCTACAGACTTCATTATATTCTATATCAATGATAGACTACAAGAAACTACTGCATTCTCATTTCAACCCCCCTTCCCCTCACAAAAAAACTCATCTTTTTCTTCTGTACTCTTCAAATATTGTGTGAGTATCGTCATTTGTATTTTACGACGTGTGGCGAGACACAGTACGGCTCCGTGATGAATTGCCTCTGGCTTCGGAGCGTCCGCAATTTGGAAAAGGTTGGGGATCACTGACTCAACTGATAATTATACTCGTTAATACTGCATTTATACTAGTCATTACATTTTAGTTAGACCAAATAAGCGAAATGTCTATCTTTCTGCACCTGTTATACTATCTGAATCGGATTACTGATGTCCCGCGACATTACAAAGCCTAGATGATTCCCGACTACTCCAGTTTCACTCGACTTCCTCTTTTCGTTATCCATGCAAGAATGAATATTTGACAAACTTTTATGTTAACGCTCCTCAGGAATAGTAGGTCCTTCATTTCAAGTAGCCTAGTTTAGACAGGCTACTAGAGAGTTTCAATTTCATCTACCTATAATACTACCACGATTTATTTGGGGTTTGCGCAAACACTTCCATGATTTCTTTTAAGACTTTCAAAATCAATGCGTTTAAACTATAGAACAGTTTTATAAAGTCTTAAGTAATTAAAAATAAATAAATAAAAACTAACAAATTAACATTAAGTACATTTCAAATAAGAAATTCATTAATTAACGGTTAGATGACTTACAAGAATATTTGTACTTTCCAGTTCTTTCCTCTTTCGTGCTATCTCCGCCTTCAGGATATCCATCTTTCATAATCCTGCAAGAAAACCAAGAAAAGTATGTTAACACGGTACATGATGTTAGTACGGTCTTCTCAAATCTGTACATTTCAAAGACTCAGATTTAGAAGTATTGGAAAAGGAGATATTAATACTTAGAACAACACTAGCTACGGCTTTCGCTAGTTATTTGTCTCCTTGCTCCTTCACCGTTCATCTAAATATGAAGTTAGAACCCATTAAGTATTGTAATAACCACACAGCAACGAAATGTCAGGGTTTAATTTGTTAGTGTCAGTTCTACAATCGACCGCTGAACTTCCAGTCAGCGCTAAGTTGAGACCAAGTCTGGTTTTGACCAATGAGAGTACGTAAAATGAAAGTTTGCCTCAACTTAGCGCTGACTGGAAGTTCAGCGGTCCATTGTAGAACTGACCCTAAGTCTCACAAATGGGAACATATTCGGTTCACAAATCAAAAATAGACAATTATTAAAAGCAAGTGAAATATCCAAGAAATGCAAATTAGAAATACACCTACAACGAAACTTAAAAACGAACTAAAGAATATATATAATATAAATTTACGATAAAATTTACTTACAGCTTATTTGTTCCATATGAGAACACGTACACACAGTAATTAGAGAGACTTCTTCTAATATCGAGCCCAATATTGGCTCTCAGTCAAGAATAGAGAAGAAAACGACGTGCAGGTGTAGAATAAAATACAAAGGCTGAAGAGACAGTGGCGACAGTCAGCGGACGACTCGTCAGGTTGGAACAAGTGACTGTGGAGTAGCGTGAAGTTACATAATCTTCGAACAATCGACAACTGTATAGCGTGTAAGTTCATGAGCGGATTGTGGAAGGAAATACGTCGAAATGTTGAGTAAACGAGAGGTTTCGAGTTATTGAAGGTGGTCGTCTTAGTCTTTAATTCAATATACACGTGTCCGTCGTTTCTTCCCTCGTCATGAAAAAGCACGAAATATCAAAGAAGTATCTTTAAATTACTGTGCGTATTCTCACACGGAACAAATAAGCTATAAGTAAAATCCTTCCTTTATATCACAAATTTACCTTAAACTGCCCTTCCGGCTTTGCTTTGTGTTAGTGATACACACACACACACATATATATATATATATAATAATAATAATAAATCACAGCCATATTCAATCCACTAGTGGATGAGGCCTCTCCCCGAAGGGAGGAGTTGGTCTACTGCTCCCACGCTGACCAGACGGGTTGGGAGAGGAGAGC
>JAGDQP010056596.1:0-12908 GCA_022664845.1 Lepisma saccharinum
ATTACCTCCCCCGCAGGGCAAACAAACAAATGTAACATACTCAGAAAGAAATTTCTTGGAAGTATATTGTGGAAAATGTGGAGATCAATTATTAAATTCATGAAACCATCATTATAATAAATAAGAAACCATCGACTATTAATAAGAAATCACAATCAAGTAGTCCTCCTGTTAACCATCCCACATCATTCACTTCATACACCGATCTTACTTCTTCCATTCATACCATTTCCTAGTCCAAGTCACCAACATTTAGAAGAGTGGGACAACACAATGAAGAAATCCACATGTTCATACACACACATATACATGTTATAATGCCTGATGGTCAACTTCAGGTAACTCAAAGTAAAATCCTTTCACTACTCTTACCTCACAAACAGAAATGCAAATAAATAAATTTTCATCACGAACCTTAAGCAATAAAGCAAACTACATATCAATTCATAAATTGTATACTCAAATAACTAAACTAATAATAAATATCATACCGTACATAAGAAATTAGTCAAATTCTGGTGCAAATGTATGATACATAACCAACAATATATATTTACAATCTTCACCCGTAATGATGATAACAGAAGATAATAGTGAGCGATGATGGTTGGATGGAGCTCCATTACTTTTACTTATTCATCCACTACACTTACCAGAGAATTCTGGTACACCCATTGGCTATTGCGTTACATCGAGATAAGATTAAAACCACAGGCACCTGTTGATAAAACCAAAGAACAGAACCACACTAATCAAAGATAATACCAATATAATACACCTTTACATACCTAACAAATGACATGTTATGAATTTACATTTCTCCTTTCTCGGAAGTTATAGTTTGATCTACATGTACTCTACGCCGATCGTTTACATCTGATTCCCTATACACAAAGAAACTATTCGGCGTGAGAAATTTTTCAATGATGAAAGGACCATCATACTGAGATGCTAGTGAAGGCGCAAACTTATCTCTTAAACTAGCTTTCAATTTACGTTTTATTAATATATGGTCGTTTATAGATTACTGTACGGGAACCCTCCTTGAATCATAAACCCTTTTATGTTTGTCCCAAGCGTGTTCCATGTTCTTTATAGCATTTGCCCATATGTCGGGGTCTTGGTTCTTTCGTTTACCTACGTCTACTTCCCATAATATATCGAGAGGATCGTTGACGTTATATTTGTATTGTACGTCGAAGGCTGAATAATTGGTTTTACTCGAAATTGCATTATTGAGCGAAAATTCGATTGAAGACAAATGCATCGACCAAGTATTTTGAGTCTGATGACAATAAACTCAGAGCCCTTTTTTAAACAATGAGACGTACTTCTCGCTCAAATTACTTTTTACCTGAAAAGGTCAAATTCTCATGTCTCGAATACCAAGCTTAAATAGAAAGTCCCTAAACATGTCCGATGTAAAGATAGACGCGCTGTCCTTAGAAATAGAAGCTCAATAACCTCTTCTACACATTAACTTAAATAACTTATCTATAACGACTTGGCTAGATAGGTTCTCCTCGTGAAACCATAAGACAATGTGAAAATCCCTGGGTGGATCGTGGAAAATTTCCGATCGTATCTACCATTACTCTCGTTCAAATTTAGACACTAACAACCCTTGTCTTTTCGCATTTGAACGTTTGACCAACTGGCAGGTCGGGCAATTCAAAACATATTCACTGACGTCGGAGGCCATATTGCCTCAAGTGTATCTAGCCTCTATACATTTAAGAGTTAAGTAACCTTGGTGATTAAGTAGATCTGAATCAGTAAAATTCAAGGATGTTTCTAACCAACTCTCTAGGTAAACAAATTTTAATAGGATTTGCATACGCCCTGGTTTGTTTGCATAATATACCCTAATCAGCTTATAATCAGGAACAGCAACTTTCTTCTCGATACTATCAATATTTTTTTCTAATTCATTATCTTTACGTTGATACTCCTGTATAGAAACCTTAGATCATGGTAGGCTCTACATATTTATTAAAACTAGATTTTCGCCTTTGTGCTCATTATCCATCCTAATACTTTCTACATTGAACTCGAATGGATTATACATCCGTGAGATAAAGTCAACACATACGTTTCGATTACTGGGAATGTATTTGATTTCAAAATTAAATGTGAGTAGCCTCTCGAGTAATGTTCCAAGTCTTTTTAGACGCTTTGAATTTCAGATAAAAACGAGGGAGAGGTTATCAACATTTAACTAAACCTTATTAAACAAATAGTACTTATAATAACGTTCGCATGTTTCAAGCGCTGCTCTCAATTCAAGTATGTAAATACTTTGGTTACAATCTCCATCTTTAACCTCCGCGAAAAATATCTCACTGTAAACAATGAATGGTTTAGAATAATCTACAAGTTTCAAGATGGTTCGTGTTCGAAAAGTTTCTTAATTTTCAGCAGGACCTCCGCACAAGAACGGTCCCAATTGAAATTTCGTTTGGGACTTCGTTGAGGACTCAAGGGGGCTATGACTTCTTGATATCCGGGTACGAACTTTGACATATATATATATAATAGGGTGGAGCGAAAAAATGAAGTTTGCATGTCGGTATTCTAATAATGCGGGATTGTTGCTCCCTAGTAAATGTTTTAAAAAGCAATATTTATTTTTGTTGAAATCTATTATCTTTGAGTCCCACCAGCATGATTTACTCCTTCCTCCCGCGATTTTTTTCGAACTTTAGCTTTCCGAGCAAGGAGGCTAGAAGAATAATTGATATCCTGCCACATAATTGTCTTATAGACTTGAAATAAAAAGAAATTGAAAGGGAGAATATGTGTTTTTTATTATGCAACAGCATTTTACAACCCATAGAATGAAAGTATTTCAAATTGCATAGAAAGTGAAAATGTCCACTACATTTTAGTAAACTGAAATTTCAGTAAAATCAAGAACTAGTTATGGTGCATATAAGCAAGTGAACTCTGACATAATGGAAGCCTATATTATGCACTTTTGGAAATCTGAAGTAAACGCTTATTCCTCAATTTTAATAGAAGTTATTCAAGAAATATGTAGATTGCTGATATTTAGGTGTTTGAAAGTAAAGAGACACATGTCACAAAAAGCATTGTTGCATGTAATCTATTATGTAGAAACACATGAAAAATGTTTACCCCTCTTTCACTCCACTCTAGTAGTAACTCCTTATAGCTAGAGTAGGGAACACTGATAAAGATTGATTTGGTTAAGCTATACGTTGTATGTTGCATGTATTACAACAATAAAGTCTGATGCGTGTGTGTAATTACGTTAAACTGATTTTAGTTTTTCTTTTCAGTAGTGTTTGGATTTTAATAAACTCGAATAGTTTGAAGTGAATTATCATGAAAAAAGTTAAAACTTGACAGGACACTTTGTGTCCTGTATTTGGGAACCCACATAAATTACCTGAAATTGTGTTACCAACGTATAGTGATGTTATGAAATATTATCTTTTTGTGAAGTGTGAACTAAAAGAACAGTCCCGGCAAGATTCTTCTGTGGCTGAAATATCAGAGATTGTAGCACCTAAGGTGGAAAGTGTGTGGTGTATGCCATCTATTCCTGCTATGTCTCACACAAGGGTGCTTCAGTTATTAAGGGTGTATCATGATAAATACCGAACTTTATTAAAAGCATACCCAAAAAGGAAAACAAGTCCTTTGTATAAAGAGAAGATTACTTCTTTCCGCAAAGAAGCTGAAATAAAACATTTCGACATCGCGTCTTGTAAGTGTAAATTGCATGAATGTCACTGTTGCAGGGACAGGAAAATTCCTGGTAAAGAAACCAAATTCCTTTAAGCTCAGCGGACAACAAGAAAAATGGTTATTGGAGCAGTTGACATTAAAGAGACTGTAAAACTGGAGAAGAGGTTTGAGAGAAAGAAGAAACAACTGTCGTTTCATGAATATTATCTTCCAAGAACATCCTCGAATGAAGAACCACTGGAATTTGACGAGGACCATTCCAGCAACGGTAATAATTCCTGTTCTAGTTCAGACTTGGATATCTATCAGCCCAGTGTTTCAAACCAAAAGTCACAGAGGGTAAGGGAAACAACAATCCAAATGAGAGCTCCACTACCTACTCTGTCCCTCACAGCAGACCGATATGGGGTCTCTCACAAAGCAGCTGCTACCATATCTTCAGCTTGCCTGAAGGATCTTGGAATCATTAAATCAGATGATACTTCAAACGTCATTGACAGAAGTAAGTTAAGAAGAGAAAGAGTATCCTTAATGGACAATGTAGAATCTTCAGTCAGCAGCAAGGGAATATTAGCATTGTATTTTGATGGACGCAAAGACAAGACTCTAGTATCTAGAATGGAAGGCATAAAGAGGAGAGTAATTACAGAGGAACATATTTCATTAATTGAAGAACCAGAATCTAAGTATATTGGTCCAATAACACCTACATCCAGTTCTGCAAAGAATTTTACTTCTGCAATGATTGATTACTTTCGAAAGAATGGTGTTAATGTGGAAGAACTTCGAGCTGTAGAATGTGATGGGACTGCTACAAACACTGCCAGAAAGGGTTGAATAATACGACGTTTGGAAAAGTCTCTACAGAGACCGTTGCAGTGGTTGGTTTGTCAGCTGCATGTCAATGAGCTCCCTTTAAGACATCTGCTAGAATCAATTGATGGTAAGACAACAGGTCCTCATGCATTTTCTGGAGAGATTGAAAGATCACTATCAATTGTGAAAACCACCCGGTTGTGGAACATGATGTAATTCAGAGCACTCTTCCGGATTTCGAGAATTATAAGGATCTCAGTGTGAATCAGAAGTATTTGTATGAGATTTGCAGGGCTATTTCAAATGGATATTTTACTGATTCTTTTGCAAGACGCTATCCAGGAAACATGCCACTCAAGATGGGTTACTACAGCCAACATAATTCTTCGATTGTATGTGGCTACCTCCAATTCTTCAGAAGTATTGAAAGTGCTCTCTCACTATGTTGCAAAATTGTATGCGCCAGTCTGGTTGAGCATAAAACAGAAACCTTTTTGCACAGATGGATCAAGACATTTCTTCAAAATGATTCAGTTATCGCGCTTTCTTCCTGAAAAGTACACGGCTATCATTGATCCCGTATTTCAAAGAAATGGATACTTTGCACATCCTGAAAACATTCTCCTCTCAATGATGACAGATGAGAGAAAACATATCAGAGTACTGGGCTTACCATGAGTACTTTAAGCAAAGACATGGCAAATGCCTGCAATAAGAAATTTCGACATTTCATCAATCAATTTTCAAGCTGAAGATTACATAGAACATAAAGTGCACAGATTTGGCTGTAACTTGCCCTCCGCTTATTATGGATCTCACTGAAGCTGGTATTCGTAGACTCATGCAAGGCGATATCACAAATCTTAAAATTATTGATCTTCCACGCCATAGTCAAGCCATAGAATGTTGTGTAAAATTGGTGACAGATGCATCATCTTCTGTTTGTGGTGAAAGTGCAAGTGATGGATACAGAAGGGCAAGACTGGAGTCCAGAAGACGTATGCCTGCATTCAACACAAAGTCAGATTTATTTACAGAGTAATGTATTTTGACGTGTATCTCCACAGATTATTTGTATATTAAGATTTCCTAGGATATTTTCAAACTGAGATTAGAAACAAATGCATGTTATTATAAGACTTCTGTAATATCTGTAATAAATCTACAGGTGCTATATTTCAATACATGCTAACAAGTCAAATTTTAGTAGCGAGTGATGTATTTTTCTCATGTTTTTCGTTTATTATTTGTATATTAAGATTTCTTAGGTTATTTTCAAACTGAGTTCAGAAACAAGTTCATGTTATTATAAGACTTCTTAATTTTTTTTTAAATCTACAAATTTTGTATAGAATAAGATGCACACAACACTGTTCTGTTCATGTTATAAAACTTCTGTAATATTTGTAAAATAAATATAAAGATACCTAGTTGTAAAATACTTTAGTTTCATTTTTCCATTCATGTATAATGTAAAAATTTAAATAAGTTTCAACCAACTTTTCGAGTCCTCTATAGCACTCAAAGGAATTAACTCAGGGGACTAATACTTTTGTACCACAGTACTCTAATGGTAAGACAACTTTTCCTCCCTATTACAAAAATCAATACAGAAGAAAAATAATTTTGCCTCATTTCACAATACTGTTAAAAAATATACATTTCAGCCAAATTTCAAGTCCCGTGTGGCACCCAAAGGAATTAATTCAGGGGACTAATACTTTTGTGGCAAAGTACTCAACTTTTACGCCCTATTAGAAAAATCAATACCAAAAAAAATTTTGACCCCCATTTCACTCCACCCTAATATATAACCCACACCTAACTTGTAAATATAGAAATCTAAGAGCAGCAAAATAGACATACTTCACCTCGTTGGCCAGATCCAGATATGGCGACTGAAGGCCAACCACATCTCCCTCCCAATGCTCAAACTCGCCATACAATTCGTGATCCAAAGGCTATTGAAGCATTATTTAAGTTGTATTTGGAAAAGCATCCTAACGCCGGTGACTTGAAAGAGAAGATGGATTGGGGAATACAGAGCTTAATGAAAACCATGTTGTGGAAGATCCAGCACATGTTTGCCGATAAGGATCGCACTCATCGTTAAGTGTTAGTGAACGATGTGTGGATCTGTGTAGTGATTATGGCTGTGTACAAGTTGTAATACAGAGTATATTGTAGACAAGTGTATACTGATTGCAGTAAGTAACTATTTAAAAGAAAATCCCATTTTATGTACCACGTGTGGAATACAGGAACTGTGATTGCACAACATGTTGAAAGTTATATAAACGATCCAGAACTTTTCCAGGAGTATTATGATCGTTTTGTGGAACATTTCATGCACATATTTTGAATACTACATTTTTCAAAATTTGTCAAAGACCCTGAATGTATTGGTTAATTAATTCCATTGATTCTTGAACAGAACACTAGTGCTAATGTTAGTTCACGCTTACTCTGTGCGAGGCAGTACATTATTGATCTTCAAGGTTTTAGGATTTCTTCCAGTGAATGCATTATTCGTGAATTTTGGTTAGTTTAATGTGATGCCACGTTATTCTTTCATTGTATCATAAAATTACCGTGTGGAAGTTCAGATTTAGCTGCTGGATATCAGTGTCAGGTACAATGGCTTACACATCACTTGCATGGGTTAGATTGGAATACCTCGAATGGATATACAATATCCCACATTCGCTATATGGTACTGCAACTATGTAATATAGGTACCATCTTTTATTGTAAAGGTCGTGAAAAGATGGCATTACTACGCAAAGCATTTCAACTGGAAAATGTTGTAAATGTTGAAGATCAAGGATGTCCTGCCTTACGCTACTTAGATTTCATAGTGGATATTGCAAACTGTACGTATCACCAACCAATGGAAAAAGTATGCATGTGCTCTTCGTAATTGTAGACAGTTACAATACTGGTTGAAACTACAAGCATTAAAGGTCGTGGATGGAATATCCTCATTGTCATTGTAATTGAGTATCAAAATAAACTTATATTACACAGGGTTTGTTGCATTTTTATTTGTTGAAATGAAACCCAAATCATTGAGAGGTAAAAGTTTTTTAATTACAAGAAAAACTAATCTACTACAAAGGTAAAACAAATGTTTATTATTATTATTACATGATAAACTAAACTACAACAAAGGTTATACAATTAAAAAAAATATATACACTATTTACATGATTTGTTGGCTTTCAAGATTTTCTTGACCAAGTGTAGTCCCAGTCGATCATTCCGTTTGAGGTTAGTGGTTGAAAATTTAGATAAAATATTTACATTTCGTGCTTCATAATAAATGTATACAATACAAAATAAACCACACAAAACGGAATTGTCAGTTTGATATTGTACTTTATTAATATGATAAATGGAACAATTTCGTCAAAGAAAGTTAACAATAGGTTTAGGTGGGTTCTGGCCTAAACTATCAAAGTCGATTATCATTGATAAATATACATGTCCAGTGTGTACCTTCTTGATAAGATGGACTGAGATTTACAATTAAAGCGGGGTGCTTGTACAATGGCAGGTAAATGATTAATAACGTAAATGCCTGTTAAGATGGAACTTGTGATGCAATCATGTAACACACGAGTTAAAATCTGATCAGACCACATTGTTAAATACAATTACAATCTTCACAATGATCATGATGCATTGTACTGGGACTTGGTGTAATGGGTGTTGGATTACATACATGTTTAGGTTCAGAGGATACATACTGTGATAAATCATAATAGGTTAAATATTTACTATCGCACTGTGCTTCATATAATGCACAACGAAACGTAGAAAACTGATGATGTCGATGTGCACAATGACTTACAAGAAATAGTAATTTACTTGATTTTGGATAATGTATATCTTCTAAATTAATGACACTTCGTCCAAGCAGACGTTCTACAAATTTGCTGGCGGCGACGACCATGACCATAGAGTACGTTGATATGATTTGTATAGGTTACAAGAATGCGTTGCAATTCACTATAGGGAACATCACCACCGTCCCACTGTACACCATAGATACATGTAGCTAAATAATTATTATCCAGTTGAAGTGCTAAAGGTAATTAGGAAATGTCAAAGGGTGGTTTAAAAAGCCAATTCTGACAGCTATTGAAATCAGGATTAGCAATGGCTAATTCCTTGATGATAAAGTCATCGTCACCAGCCTGATCAAAAGCGGAAAAGTGAATGATTGTCCTCATGGTACAGTCGATGTAATGATGCAAATAGGAGTTTACCATCACCTTTTAGACACGTATTGAAACAGAGTGCCAACTCACAACGATTTGCAATTTGACGTAATCATGATAAAATCGATCATTCCATATTATCAGTGTAAATATTACGATCCTTGTCGGTGTGGATCAGGGAATCAAATTATGCATACACATCGCAAGTAATGGATTGTAGAATACGTTCACTGAATCCCATTTTAATATTAACAGGAGAATCCTTAACGACATCCCAAGTAGAGTCGTCCAATGTATTGGTCGGTGATATAATAAAGGCATATAATGTATAACCATTGGGATAATCTTCTGGTGAAATGGTATGACTGGCATTTTGATTAAATATGGTGGTACCGAAATGAAGACATGATAACTAGGAATAAACAAATTGTCCGCAAAGTTGGGTAAGGGAACCCAACCTTCAAGTGTAAGGGAACTGGGAGGATACAATTTTGAACCAACCTGAACCTGAAGCTTGTTTAGATTAAAATGTTGGAAATGGAACGGATGTTCATTATATTGGCCGTTGAATGCGGTAATCGAAACAAACACGATGACAAGACCTTTAGGTACTTTACCTAAAAATAAATTATCTAGATTGAACGTGGAAACATTTTGAGGTATGGTATGAACACGTGTTTCTATACTTGTAAATGGAAGTTTTGCAGTATTCTGAAGCATATATCGATTTAACTAAAACGCCACATCAGTAGATATTTCCATACGACGTGCATATAGTATGTCTTCCTCTAATTCAACTTTGAAATCAGATGCTGCTGCCGCTATAAGACAGAATGCGTCTTTACTGCGACTTAGTTTAACTCTCATAGTAACCTTATTGGGAAGAATACGATCTGTGATTGTAATATCACTGAAAAAACGACCTAACATTTCAATCGAAGCGCTTCCAGCATTCATAGCACTACGTTTTTGAAATCCTACGTTGGCATTACCCAACGTATCAAATTGCCCTGCTGTATCCTTATACCACAAGGCTGTTTGCAAATGTGTATTGAGGGCATCCTCCGAGTAATTAAGAACAGATTCAAAATATGAACGATAGGGATAGGTCCCATTGGAAGAGGAAATAACTTTATCATTTAAATAAACATCAACTTGTCCAAACATGGAACGCAAGAAATTATTAACGGGTCCCACATTATCGGCTGCACGGGTGGTAGTCCTGCTGCCGCTACTTGCAAATTATCCCCATTTCCCCTTGTTACTTTACATTTCACATATAAGTAAAGATGTGCGGGATGAATATACTCTGAAGTATCTCCAGGAATAACAAATTCAATGAGTCCTTCAGATGTGAGTGTAGAAATAGGTCGATATTCGACCATGCGTGATGCTTCAATGGCAGTTTGTGTCATGGGTACAGATACCACATCCAATTCATTGCTACAGCACTCTTTACTACTTGTGTAAGAAACGACATGATGATTTACTGAAAATATCTCTTGGTCTGGTACTTGCACGTTTACGTAGCTTTACTGGTGGTGCAACACGTCCAGGAGCTCGGTGCTTACGTGCCCGTCTTCTACCGCTACCGGAAAGCAACTTACTTAATTTCGTTTAAGGTTTTTGTTTTGAAAGCAGATTCTGCTTCGCGTAAGCGTGCCTTGACGGATTCTTTTACAGGCCGATTTTCCAGCATATCCATCGCAACTTGGATTCCTGTCTCTTACGCCTGTTGCCAAACAACTTTTGCGCCTCATTTTATGAATGACATTGCAAATCGAAAGAGACCGCGAAATAAATTTGTATCATTCATAGGAAAAATTTGAAGCAAGGGTGCTTTCGTATCACCTACATATTGAGGTTGAATAAGACCCATGTACACAAACACTTGTTGTGGGTATCCAATACCTAAATAGGGTTGCTTTTGTACGGTCCCAAGTTTTAAAATGTTAATGCTGGGTTCGAATCCTAATTGCAATGCCAAGGTGGGAGATAGACGAATGACTTCAATATTATCTGTGGTTTTCACCTGCACCGTATTCGAGTACGTAAATTGTATTGCAGGTGTAACTTTATTTAATGCATCTAATAGTTGTTGAATGGTTGCATAATACTCGGATGTAATATGATGTTTTATTTTGATTCCGTCGGTTAAATCAAACCAAAATATATTTTCCCCATCAAGAACATTTTGACACGTGAGTGGAATTTGATCCCGTCCGTTAAATCAAACCAAAAGATATTTTCCCCATCAAGAACATTTTGACACGTGAGTGGAATTTGATCCCGTCAGTTAAATCAAACCAAAAGATATTTTCCCCATCAAGAACATTTTGACACGTGAGTGGAATATGAATTTCACTAAGTCCAACCATCCACGATGGATCATTTAAATAGATATGATGGTTGAGGATATTACGGAAATGTGTAAGTGTATTATTTGTATGCGTGTGTGTACTTGCATTTGAACTTAGTGTAATATAAAAACTATCATCGGTGCTTTCTGAAATCATGGTTTCCGCTTAAGATGAAGTGTAATCTTGACGTTCCAAACTGGAATGGTCATTTTTTCCCATGTTCATCTATTAAGTCTATTTCCCGTGTATGAAAATATGGCTTTTCCACTTTCATATAGTGAGGACGATCGGACCGATACGATTGCATTTGTCCGTGCTCGTACACGTGCACACTAATTTTTCGAAGTAAGTTATCAATATGAGGTTGTGTCTTGACCACATCAAGACAAACATTAATTTCCGATGGGATATTGTAATCTAAATTACACGGATATGGTGCTGCTATGTTAACGATCATATGATTTCGCCGTTGACTATGAGGGAAATAGTGAATGTTATGGTTCTCTACGTTTGGATCATTACTAAATCCAAATAGGTTTTATAATCCCGGTGTCATTCCGATGACATATTGTCGTTTATGTTTACACTAGACAACACTAATAAATACGCTATTGCGGGTATGATCATAATGTAGCATATGAGGATCATCAATAGCTGTTGCATCATCCTCATCCTTAAGACCTGGTATGATAAGGTCATCACTAACAAGCTCTGTTTCGGGATCATCACCAGCCAGTTCTGCTTCTAATTGTTTATTTAAGACAGTGACTTAAGTAGGTCCTTAAGTAAGAGCCGTAACCTTTCTTTTTCATCCTCCTTTTCTATTGCTTCCTTTAAAGCCTGTTGTCGCTGTTCTGCCTCGACTAATTGAGGAATACTTTGCAGCAATGTATCTATAGAATCATAGTACCCCGGTGGAAATTTAATATTATATTCCTTTTTCTTTTTACCTGGCGTATGAATAATAATTTCCTCTTTCCGTGCGAAATTATAAAAACTCCACGGAATGCTTATCCCGGTTAAACCCACTACCCAATAACCAATTAAATGAAGTGGTTGTACCAGCTTGTAGGAAGCAGTTGTATTATTAGGAAATACGTGTGCACTAGCATTGGAGGGTAACGTTACTTAGAATTCATCTGAATGCTCGGATGATGCTATCATGTCGACTGAACGGTGTGCTGCCGTACCCAGCTACTCATACTAGGAGGATATCCTAACCATTTGGCAAAGACCCATTATTTCCGTCGCTTCAGGACTTTTTCAATATGTTTTCTTCTTACCGATAATAACACGCTGCAACACTTGATTGTAAAACTTTCATCTGATGGCATCACCATTCCAGTCTTTGATGCTATATGTAATAGGTGTACTGGTAATGCACTTGTCCACAACAAAGATTTCCCGCCACCATTTTCATAAGTAGCCTATTTCTTATTTATGCTTGTATTTACTTATGAGTACATAATCACCAGATTGAAATGTGCATGTAGGTTTGGTTTGCGCTGTGTGACCGCATAACGGTTTCCATACCCGATTGATATTCGTACAACTAACATCTACAGGTACTAGTTTGATTAAGGAATGTACACTATTGTGGCAGATAAATTAAATAATTTGTTTCAGAATATTCAATTTATTCTTTCTATATTTTCCCTTTCCTAACATTCAAAATCCCAACCTATTTTCCTTATTATGGAATGGTGGCAGCCTATGGTTCATAGACCGTGTTGTAAGAAAGGATGTGAAAAGCGGATATGAATGTTAATTCTGTCATAAAAATGAATCGCATGTA
>JAGDQP010056598.1:0-12908 GCA_022664845.1 Lepisma saccharinum
ACCGTTTCAAGCAAGCATATCAGTAACTTTTTGAAATTGGATTAATATATTTGTTTTTTACCGAGCACTAATTGTATCTTTTATTCTTATTTTTCTTTCCAGAAGAAAGACAATTCCTAAAAAACTGAAATTCGTTGATCAAGTAAAATGGCCGTCAAGCGAAATGGTAAGTTATTTCTTAAGTTATGTTGAAATTTATTCAAAATAGAATTCATTTTATTACCGTAATTAGATTAAATTTATCCTTTGAATATGCAGTAAACAGCACAAACTAAGTACATCCAATACAAAAGGTAAGTGTTATAGAACTTTTCTACGAATTAATCCAACCTGATCAAAATGGCTGTGTTACATGTGAGAAAACTCAGCTGTTCGATGTGCAACTGATAGCTTGAAATATTCATATATCTGATTGCTTGTAATTAGAATCAAAAGTACTTCCGGCTAGATACTGAAATGCCTAAAGACTATAGATAAATTCAAATTAAGTAACACCTTAAATAAGGAATTTGCTTGTACCAAAATATTGTACATTTTCTAAAGAAACAGCATTTACGAATATGAGGCTATGCTTGTCAGAACGGGTAAACCTTCACATTGGTCAGGAAGTAAGCGAAATGTACCCATCTACTGTATAGATTCTGAATTAGATATATCTATGTTTGTGACAGTGTTTAGAAATTTCCCACCTTACTTTCAAGACCTAGTTTGTCTCCATGTTACCAAACGTTCATTTCAGCGACTTCCCCCTCCTCTCCTCAATGTTTCGAATACAAAAATCTTATTTCAATCATTAGTGCACGCATTTTCAGCGTTTGTGCACAATTAAAAACAAAAAATGGGGGATCGGGAAACGGGGAAACGACAACCCCCACAAATACTCAGATCAAACGTTTTCTCATTCGAATCGTTTGTGCATCGTTTATGCATGTTTGTGCATGCATGTTTCTGCATGCATGTTTAGCGTGTGTGTACAATTATTAAGTGAGATAATAACATTTCAAATATGGAGGCCAACATTTCTTCAGCCCCCCCCCCACCTCAAAATTTTACTCCAGTCATTTGTGAACGCAATTTTAGCGTTCCTGCAAAATTATTAAGCTAGATAATAGAAATTTAAACAATATCTCGACAATATCTTGGATCCTGATTAGATTTCTACTACTCATGTAATACTTCTTTTGTTGTTGAAGAGAAACAACATTTCAATAAGAACAGAGATACCTTCCCTAATACTCTCTCTTATGCTATTTTGGAGCCTGAGGAGTTTTTAAAAAAATACTTAAATTCCATAATTTTCTCTGGTGAAAGAACATACTTTCTACGAAAAGAAATAAATTTTCCTATTTTGGGGAGGGGTTTTGAGATACATAAAAATTAAGGGAAATGGAGGAGGTAAATTTTCTGCTGGATCCTCGGTCTGTGTGACGTTGATCCTCTAAGTGTTTTTTCTGATCGAGATTTCTGCCCTGGGTAGCACTCAAATTATACTGTTTTTTCTACCCACTTTCAACATTTATGCTTACTTCGATTAGGAGATAAACCCATTCGAAGTTTGAAAAATCTTGGAGGGTCAGCTTCAACTAGTTTTCTTTCTAATACTGGTCAAAATGCACTGGCTGGAAGAGTGCGCCGTTTTGCATCACCAGCAGATATTTTCTCTAGTGTCATCAGCTCTCGAATTCATTTTTCTTCCTCAAAAATGGACAGTCACTTGACCAGGCCGTGTGCTCACCCTTGTAATTAACACACTGGAACTTCGGTGAGGTGCAAGGATCCGCAACATAGCTACTGGTTCTGCAAATTGCTCATATATCAGAGGTCAAGTTTCATGGTGTGTCCATAATGTTGATTTTGAAACAGCAGAGCGGACTTGATATATAAAGATGGACAGGCAAGCTATAGAAAGCTGCCTTAACATCCTTAGGAACCTTTAGCATGGGAAATGTCAAAATTAGAGACCCTGTGGGTTGGAGTTGGCCAGTCTATCTGCTGTTGATGCTTCTAACATTGACTATGCCTTGAATGGCTAGTTCTCTTTTAATTTCATCTTCAGGAATGTTTTTAAGATTCCAACAAGATGTTACGCCCTGCGTAACATTCAGTTGGCGGTGTGGCAAAACTTTAACTTCAGCAGGTCTAACTGATGTCATGTTCAGGAGATTATTTGTCTGTTTATCGGTAGATGTTTCCACTAATAAAGTTCCACTAGGAAGCTTGTTAAGAATTTAGCTCGCCTGCAACGTAATTAAGTTGTTTTTGTATTGAAAAAAATACCCCTTCAAACCGCCTGAACTTTCTGTTTCTTTCTTTAGGTTAATTACAAGATATCGTGTAATATTCGGTATGATACTTCTCTGTTCCTCTACTTCTTTATTCTCTATGTTGTCCCTGGTTGATTCGCTTACTGTATGCGCCTTCTTATTTATATCCTCAGGTGACTTTCTCTTCATTCTGCCTCCTATTCTTATTCATCAGCTTGTCTGTCCGCGAAGGCGACTTGTTAGGATGTTGTGGAGCTATGGTGAAAGAAAGCCGTAATGTTCACACAACTCCGTCTTTCGTTTTGAGAAGCCAACGAGGCGGCAGGCGGAGCCTACCCAAATCACCCTTGTCAGCAAGCTGTAAACCGAGGCGAAGTCATAAATGGCTTGGTGTCGAAATGACTTGCACTCCCGACTGATGGATACTTGGGACACCCACACCTCCTCAGTGTTGGCGAGACAAAAGGTCCAGGTAGCTGCGCACTTTGCAACCTCAACGAGCTAGACCATCCCAATATCTGCCGTTACGAATTAGGCGCTATCCAATGGCTTCGCGCCATTTCTAATGACTCCAGGGTCTATGTCCAAAAACATCCGTTTTTCTCATTGAGGGGAGGCATTAGTCGCAACAGCAGAAATGATATAATGAATCGGCCGTGGCTAGTCCTCCTTTCGAGCAACGTTGACGTTTAACTGCTAGGGCTGATTGCAGCCTGAAAAAGCCGTCTGGACGATGTGGTCACTAATTCCCTACGCCATTACGAGCAGCGATGGTCTGATGCTCGGACTATGTCATGTATTTGCATCACGTTGGATTCCGTAGGCCTACGATGGGGTCGCCAACCCCCTATGTAACTGGGAAGTAACATTCTCAACAGAGAAGCACCTCTGGCCCTGCTGTTGGATTTCCCATAGGCAGCAAAGATGTTAGAAGCTGCCAGGACTTATTGTAGCCACCAAGAGCCGACTGGACGATGGGGTCGCCAATTCCTTACACTGTTTCGTAGTAGAAAGAAAACCAGTCAAAACTGTCTTGGTTTGCATCCAGACAGTCAATGTGTCAACACAAACAGAGTATCATGTACCTGCAGACCCTCCAAAGCGTCCTAGTGACTCAGAGACTCCTCGAGATTAACCGACTCAGAGAATCCTTGAGTTTAGCCGACACAGTTTTTGGGTCAACAGACACATGTACAGGGTTATAGAACTCCACGAGCTAAGTCTACTTTTAGTCCAAATAAGGTTTCAAACTTGCGCCGCAAGCTTCGCTTCTCGTTACAAGCATTGCGCGTCTCACATATGTTCTGGCTGCTCAGTTAGCTCAGGAATAGTCTCCACATATAATCGAACAACCAAGTTCATCTTTGGCCTCAGACATGGTTGAGTACAATCTGATGAATGCGCATTGTAGTCAGTGAGAAGGAAAGAGAAACCTAAGCTTAGAAGGTGATAATTATATTTTTTGATCTTCATTCCAATGGAGTCTATCACCGTCTATTTGACATAATTATGTCTTTCAGCTGTTACGTTTTAACTTATTTTCTGTTACATTGTGAAGGTCTATTTACAGCCTTCTGATTTTATTAAAGATCATAGACATTCTTATTTTTTATTAATTTTTATACTGGTCTATAGTGCAGTATTTTATGTTTCTGAAGACCTTTTACATCTTCAGTTTTTTATACTATTGTCTTTTCTTAACAGCTATTTTAGACGTGACAAAGATAAAGGACTTCCCCGTATTGGGGCGGGCGTAAACCAAAGTGCTGATACCTCCCATAAAATTTCAATTTTATCTTATCTTATCGTAAACAAAACCACCACAACAAGATAGTCGACCAGCACAAACATTCCAGGGCCCTCGCGTGAAGTTGACTCTACCAGAGTTTTTAAATTTTAACTGGCATAGCCTATATTCTAAACGAAGCCAACCCAAATGTTGAAAATCGGTAACACAATCAGCACAACTAAAGTGCTACCCACCACATCCAAAAACTTGACCAGCACACACAAATCTTGAGGGGTTGCGTGAAGTTGGTCCTCCATTTTTTTTTCAAATTTTGAACGGGCATATCTCCTAACAGCACAAATGTTGATAGTGGGTAGCACAACCAGCACAATTTGAGTGCTACCAAGCACAACAAAAACTCGATCAGCACAAACACTTAGAGAACCAGCGTTCACAGGCCGTGGATTCAGCAGAAAATTTACCTCCTCTTTTTCCCATAGTTTTTATGTATCTCAACACCCCTCCCCAAAATAGGAAAATGTATTTCTTTTCGTAGAAATTATTTCCTTTTACGAGAGAAAATTATGAAATTTAAGTATTTTTTTAAAATCCTCAGGCACCAAAATAGGGTAAAGGAGAGTATAAGGGAAGGTATCGACTGAAGGCATAATACCAGCATTCGCCTATTGTTACTGAGGGAAATACAAGTCAACCCTCCACCAATAATGTCGAATGCTAAGTCAACCTATCTCCAAGGAGCCTCTCCCTCTCTCTCTCTCTCTATCTGTCTGTATCTCTCTCTCTCTCTCTCTCTCTCTCTCTCTCTCTCTCTCTCTCTCTCTCTCTCTCTTTGTGTGTGTGTGTGTGTGTTTGGGTGTATGTGTTCTTATTGAAATATAGTTTCCTCTCAACAAGAAAATAAATATTAGTAGAGCAGTAGAGAAGCTCCTTAGGCTCCAAGATATTGTTGGGGGAGCATGAGGGAAAGTATCGGCAAGAGTCTAAACTAAAGGTACAATCAGAGCATTTGCCTAGAGTTACTGAAGGGAAAAACTAAGTCAAAACTCCGCCACTGATATCGAATGCTAACAAGAAAAGTAGCAGTAGAGTAGTAGGAAACCTTCTCAAAGGATAGGAGATAAGTCGATTAAAGAATTTTAAGAAAATACATCAAATAAAAATTACATGAAGTAAAACCGGAAGTAAATCTTTCATTGTGTATAATCGTCTTGAAAGCTTAAGATTCAATCTATCGGTTTGCTTGTTAACACACCCAAACTAGCAATGAAACTGTTCCTCGAGTGTCCATTGGAAAAACAAAGTCTCGGCTATGGGAGAGTTAAAAAAATCCTGTCGTTTATTATGAGAAACCCACCAAGTCTCAATTTGTTTCTCACTATGTAAAGTACTGTCAACTCTACTTTGCACGAAAGCTAAAAATGCGTACACAAACGATTCTGACAACAAATATAACTTTCCCATATTTGGGACCTGAAGGTATTGTGACCGCTATTTTGAATAAATTGCTTTATCTCACTTAATAATTGTGCACACACACTAGCACAAACCATACACAAACGGTTGCAATAAGTTTTTTTTTTTTTAATTGGGAGGCTGAAGAAATGGTGGTCGCCATTTTAAAATTGCCATTATCCCACTTAATAACTGTGCACAAACGATAGAAACGTGCGCACGATTGCAATAAGAATTTTCATTTTTGAAACATTGGTGTAGCTCATGAAATGGTGGACGTAATTTTTGAATTGCCATTATAATAATTATGCACATACACTAAAAATGCGTGAACAAACGTGCACAAACGATGCACAAACGACTCCAAACAAAAAGATTGGAATTCGAGAAATTGGAAGGCCACTGTTTCTCCAGCTCCCTACAAATTAAAATTTTATTTTGTAGATGTTAATTGTTCACAAACGTTAAGAATGAGTGCACAAATGTGCACAATCGATGAACAAACGTTTCCAATGAGAAAATATTCGATTCGGGTGAGGGCTGTCGTTTCCCCAGTTCTCATTTATTTTCTTAATTTTGTCGGTTTCTAATTCTGCACAACCGCTACAAATGCGTGCACAAACGTGCACAAACCATGCATAAACGATTCTAATAAAAAAAATATTTTTGAGAAATTGGAGAGCTGAAGAAATAGGGAGCGCCATTCTTGAAATGCCATTACCTCACTTAATAAGTGTGCACAAACACAAAAAATTCGTGCACAAACGTGCACAAGTAACACACAAAGCATTGCAATAAGAAATCTTTATTTTTTAAAAAATGGTCGGTTCTGAAGAAATGGTAGCCGCCATTTTTGAATTGCCATTATCCCACTTAATAAGTGTGCATAAACACTAAAATTGTGTGCACAAACGTGCACAAACCATGTACAAACGTCGCCAAACAAATAGGTTGAAATTCGAGAAATTGGGGAGACCACCATTAATCCAGCCCCTAAATTCAAGTTTTCTCTTCTAGATTATTAATTGTGCACAAACGTTACAAATGCATGCACACTCAAACGATTCCGATGAGAACATTTTCGATCCGAGTAATTGGGGGCTGTCGTTTCTCCAGCCCCAGCAATTACTTTTTTTTTATTTTTTCGGTTTCTTAGTGTGCACAAACGCTAGAAACGTGTTTGTGCACAATGGTTGCAATATATATATATACTAAAAAATTGGGGGGGGGCCGTGAAATGGTCGTTGTTACGATTAATTGTCTTGCGCTCCCCCCTTTGTTTGCACATACCTTCAATCCTTTATTTAAGTAACATTTAACACTGAAACTAAAGATCACTTCTTGTACATTTAAAGAAAATTAGTAAACGTTCCATCTCCTTCGCGTACTTTAGGTGTTGTAAAGATGAGAGTAAGCGTAGTTCTCCTAGCTTGATTGGTTTGAGCAGTTCTCCTTTACTTCTGTAAAAGCCAAAGTGCAAGTGCGAGTAGGGAAAGAACCTAGGTCTTCTCAGTGATAGCGTTTTGTCTCACAAAATAAGCCTTTAAATCAGAGTACAATGGTCATATCATTTTCCTAGAAACTTAACGAGTATGATCCAGAAAGTTAATAGCCCTGATTTTATGAAACACATACTAGTAGTGAAGAAATGTAAAAAATTACAGTCTGAAATAATTTATACAGCTTATTGCAGATGTTTGATAAACCTTTGGTGCGCAACGTTAAGATGATGTACAAAAATATAACCCTACAGGATGATTATTTTTGTAGTGAGCGTTTTATACCTTTATTCATAGAATATACACATATTAATACAATAATATTATAATAGTACAAAATTCTACTAATACTACAAATAATAATAATGTAAAAATTCATGGTAAATATAAAAGACTACAATTATTCATAAGGAAAGATTTTGTACTAATTGCCTTAACAAGAATCCATAAATATATTAAATGATAATACATTTAAGATACATAAAGTTTAAGTTGAGGTAATGATTGTGTATTTTGTGTATGTCCTAGTATTATTCTTTCTGTTAACATATTTGTTCATTTTTTATCTTATTTTGTATTGATTGTTTGTCAACTCTCTACAAGATGGTCATTAGCGCTGTATCTGGGTTCCTGTTACTAAATAAATATACCACTTAGGTACAATGGTATTTACGTACTTAATATTGTAACGGGACACTGCATATATTTACGTTGACATGATCACCCCATTGCAGCACGTGTAAACAGTTCCTAACCACTTTCAACGAAAGGAAAGCAGCTCTCAAACTGAATTGTATATCTCTGATTTTATAAAACGTATTTGAATTTACAACCAATTGCAAATCTTGATGAATAAGTGCTGTTAATTTGTGTCCTCTTTTATGTTTGGGTGTGTCTCAACTATATTTTGTGAAACAACCTAAAGATCTGTGAAATGTATGCAAGAAATTATGACACACGTAATGTGTTCAACAAGTACACCCAGAAATAATCGTGATAGTATTGTCACACAGGGCCGCGGTGGCTCGATTGGTAGAGTGCTTACGTCTGGTACCAGAATCGTAGGATCGATCCCTACTAATTCCATGTGCACATTGTGGTTAACAAACACTGCGTGCGTGGGTTTTCTTGGGGTTCCCCCGTTTCGTTTATTCCGTTTATACTAATACTAATCATGGTACACTTAATCCTTAAAATATATACACCACCAAAGTATCATCTGTCATTTCCATAAATTCATTCTTGGGCTTTAATTACTGAAACTGACGCACATCAAAATAATTGACACATGAAACATATATATCTGGAAATGTTATCAATTATTTAAATTGAATAAAATATTTAATTGTAATAATCATCGGTTGTAACTGATCCCGCTCATCACGTTCATCTCTCGCTCCCTTCTGTTTCTATCTTTCTATCGTCATTGTGACAAATTACTGTGTTTACAACTTCCACGTGAACAGGAGATTAATTTGCGAATGTTTCCGGAATAGACTGCACTGCTATCTGTCAAATGAGTTAACCACACACGAAACCTCTCTCTAAACCCAAAACACCACAACTTTACAACGAAGTCTAAACAGGAAAACTGGACGACATGAACACATTTCACGTTCTTGTCATATTTTTCGATAGTTTTTATTGCTCTCTTTCTTATGATATTTTCATTGATTTTCTAAGAGTGGTGATTCAGAAAACTCAATTCAAAATCTCAACGATCCTTTTCTTGAAACAGACTATAATACACAATGTGAACCAAATGTACCTCCACGAATACTTGGTAATTTTTTGTACGATAATACACTTTTCCTATATTTAATTCAGATATATGATGATGCACAGTTTTCAAGAAAAATAACTAAAGGAAGGCAATAACAATATTACAGTGATATTTCACATTAGGTCTTAATATACCAGTTTTTTTTTTAATGAAATTTGGAATTAACTATTCACATGAATATACATGAATGAACATAGCATTTGTATGATTGCTTTTATCACACACACACAAGTGGTTATACTGTAATTGGTAGTTTTATAAAACAGGGGCTACTCATATTTTCTTTGTCCATAATTGCTACAAAAGTGTTAATATTATAGATGAAAATTATGCCCCTAGAAGTGCGAGCAACACCAAATGGAATTTACCTAAGGCTGTGCATAATCACCATCACAACTGAAAGGTTCTTGCACTCTTTCTGGCAGGAGGTGAATGCTACACTGGAAAAAGTCCTGAGGCTCGAAGTCGTCTAACTGTCGCACGGCGGTTTTCACAGTCTCCACGCCATCAAATATTTTCCGACGAAATGAGTTCTGCAAAGGAAGAATATGGTGGTAATCTTTAGGGACCAAGTGAGAAAAGGGCGAGTGAGGTAAAACCTTCAGCCAATGGCTTTGGGATGACTGGTGATCACAGCACACATGGCCTGTCGTTATTATGGTAGTTGATGACTCCATGTTGATCAACGAGCCTGGGAGCTTCGATCGCAAAGCTACTTACACTCTGACCAACTGTTGCATTAATGGTTTATTTAGTTTATAGGACCTTCCAGTAAAATATAGCTTTGACATCCCACCACGCTCTTAACTGAGACTTTGCGGCTCAGGCGGTAATGCACCTAACTACGTATCAGGCGCCACTAGTTCAAATCCTAGCGAGGTGCTACACACCGTTTTCAGTACTCCCATACCTGTTGTTCACAGGTTCATTCAGCCTTCTTGTAAATTAAGTATTAGAGCATCCTTCAAAATTATCGGGTACCTCGGGAGATGTTCGATTGTAGGACATCACTTCGTGCTATTGGTTGAAAATATGTGGAACGCAAACTCCACATCCCCCATGCGTCGTTCACGGCACGTGCACATCGCACAGGGGATACTTTTATCTTTAACACACACTTAACATCGCCTTCCTGGGATGAATGTTTGGTTTTGACATCTATGGGGAGCCGGTTCAGAAAGGCAACATACAGTTCTTCGACGTTTTATGTTCTAGTACAGAATCCAATTCTCATCACCCGTAGCATTGCGTGACAAGTACTGGTCATTTTTGTGCTGCGGAAGCAAGGAAACGCTGGTCGCGATTCGTTCGTCTGTTGAGCTGCACTAAGATGATGTCGAATTTAACGATCGAACTCGTTAACCCAGTAATTAGTGCCGTATTTTAACTGTTGTCGTGTATACCTGAAAGGTTTCCGCTAATTTCTCTACAGTTGGATTCGCGCTTTTTCGTATTGGTTTGGTCGAGATCCTCATCGAGTTCGGCCACTTATGAATATCCAGACCATAGTTGATCTTATCAGTTTCTGTCTCCGTCCCTAAAGCTTCGAAACCAGACTCGACATCTGCTATCGTCAACTATATCTTCAATATATACTCGTTAAATGATTCGGCAGACTGTGGCCGAATTTTATTTGGAATTCAGAAAATAAAGTAATGATGTGATCCTTATTGATCTCTGTTTTATCGACACAATACTCTGTTCCTGTCTGTTCGTCCACACTCACTGTCTGTGCCTGATCTAGTGTAACTCCAATTACATTGCTACCGATTCACGCACTAATAGCATTATCTCTGATATTAATGCTCACAGGGTCAGTCAAAACTGGTAGAATTTGAATTCTTATGTAAGACCTTTTTGCAAAGTTCCACTAATAGCAATAAGAGTAGAAGTTAAGTTTTGCTCTTACTTAATATTTAATAGTGCAATCTTTGTTCAATCATTTTACTACTGGGGAAAAATATAAAATACATTCTTGTAAAGATAAGTTATTACATTTTTTTTACATTACAGTTTAATAGTTTTTTATTTAGCTGTCGGACTCACAAAATTACATTACGGGCCGCATGTGACCGGTGGTCTGCTGTCGGCCATGACTGACTTAGAGTATACTACACTTCTCTAAAATAACAATTTTAATTTTCTTCACATCAAGTAATATTATAGTAATTTTCAATACAACAAAACTGTTGTCGTCTATCGTTTCATATCCTTGCGTGATGTTACTTCAAATTAAGGGGTACACGAGAAGAACGACTGAAGTCAACTTTTGAATATCGTTTAAAAAAATAAAATAATTTTAATGTGTAACATTAAATTTTGATTTTTTTTTACTTCAGTTATCATTTTTCCCTGAGCCAAAAAGGCCTACAAACCAAAAGTGAATTCAAATTCAAGTGTTTACGCTTTAAAATGTGTTTTTTTTTCAACTTGCAAATATTGTATTTGATCCTTCTCCCTGTGTACTTTCAACAGTCACACACATTTACTTTAATTTGCGAAAATAAGCACCATCATATTTGGGGATCTTTATATTTCGATATACCCGTCTGTCCCTCTTATCACAGAATAGCTGCTCGACCAAAACTGATTCTTCGTGGTACTTCAATACGATATACACTTAATACCTTACGACAGGTTAGTACGTCAATGGAATCAATTAGGGACAAACTAACTTCAAATTTCCGTTAAGCGTTCTGGATTTATTTGGCGATTTTTAACCTATTGACATCTTTCCACAATATATATTTTATATACACTTCTACCAAATTGGATATATCACACTCGTACATTCATTATTTTCTTTTATACAGTAGAAATTGAAGTTTCAAAAGTCATATGAAAGCGCGAGGGAACTAATTGACCTTGCAGCAAACTGGTCGAAAAGCGCGAAGCAGCTTCAGTGTGATCAGTTGGACTTCTGTGAGTGTAGGGAAACTTCGTATATCGTGATGATGGCAGATCTACGGGAATTATCGGCGTTTGAGCGCTGGATGATAGCTAATGCCAGATGAATGGGGTACGCGATTTCAGAAGTCGTCTGGACATTGAACTTCACTCGCTCCACAGTGTCACGAGTGGGTCGTGAGTCCGTATTGGAAGCATTACGATCCATCGGGAACAATGCAGTAACCGCTCACGGCGAATCATCTCAACTGTCGGCGTCTGAGTATATTTGCCCGTAATGATTAATCCGGACAACCAGACAAGCAACAGTGCGTAATCTGACAGTAGAAATCAATGCAGAACGTCCAAGGAACGTGTCTCATATTTCAGTGCATTGCAATTTAGTCTTCATGGGGTAGCGCAGCCGAAAACCGACACGTATGCTGATACTTATCGACACCAATCGCGGCGGCGGTGACTCGTGGGCTCCAGAGCACGTAGATTGGGCTTGGAGGGACTGGCAACATGTAGCGTGGTCAGATGACTTACGTTCCCAATTGTACTCGGGGATGGTATGGTCCAGGAGTGGCGTATTCCCATGCGACCATGAACCCAAGTTGTCAACAAGGTACTGTGCTAGCTGGTAGAGACTCAGTCTTGGTCTGCAGCGTGTTTACCTGGGTCATCTGGTCCGCTTGAACCGGACAATGGTCGGCCAAATCTATATTTAGCTGCTTGGTGACTATCTCCAGCGCTTCATGGACTTCATGTACCCTGCGAGTAATGATACATTCCAGGATGACAATGCGCCATGTCACCAGATCGCAATGGTGCACAACAAGTTTGAGGAACATTATGGGGACTTCCAACGCATGATTTGGCTCCCTAGATACTTTTATGTGAACCCTATCAATCATATGTGGGATATAATTGAACGGTACATTTGTGACCAGTATCCTCTACCTGTAACAACTACCGAATTGTGGACGGCAATGGAGACTGCATGGCTACACATCCCTTGAGGATTGCCAGGGACTTATCGCGTCCCCGCCACGTCAAGTTGTTGCACTTCGCCGTGCTCAAAGGAGCCCAACACGTTAGAACTATTATTTAGGTATCCCATGACTTTCGGTATTTCAGTGTTTCGGTACTTCAGAGGTCCACTATAAGATAGATTAAAGTTTTTGAAATGTACACTCATTGGAAGAAAACTCGCTGATTACAAAATAAGTCTTTAATGAGAGGGTGAAAACCAAGATCTAAGATAACAAATC
>JAGDQP010056600.1:0-12908 GCA_022664845.1 Lepisma saccharinum
ATGCCCCGGTTTAACTAATCTTTCACGCAAATAGTGAGTGACGTAAAAAAGAAAAGAAAAATGCTTTAAATAATTTTCATATCTTTAATAAATGGAAGATTTTCAGAAAGGTTGTCTTAGATAATGTAATTGTTAGCTCCCTTATTTTCATATTTTGACGTGACTCCGTCATTAAAATGGATTTTGTTCTTCTCGTAGGCAATATAATATGTCTAAGAATTTCTTTGATAAGGCGGTTTCTTAAAGCTCCAAAAATCAGACGACAGCAGGAAGATAATTCCAAAATAGAAATAATTTAAAGCAGAAGGCGAGCGCAAAGTGCATTATCTATTGCCACACGCTGTCATTTCTCTGGCATGCATTGTGGGTGCTTTTGAGGTTGTGGGTTATAATTTTCACGCATTAGTATTCGTAAAAACGTGAGTGCGTCGGTGAATAATGTTATTTGCTTATACCAAATGTTTGCTGTTTAATCATTCTTATCTTTCAGAACTATTTGTCAAACTTATTATTTACAACGATAAGAAATTATGTGTTCAATAATTTAGTCGTCAAAGCCTATTGGGATAAAACTAAATTTTGGCTAAGAATTTCCAGAACTTCTTTAATAATTAATAATGAGATATACTATAAAATCCGATACTGAACTTTTCCTTGAGATTGTATGTAGGATATTTTAATTTCTAAAACAAAAGAACAACACATTTTGAGGTTAGGTTTTGTTGCTCCAAATTCCGTTTTCCCTTAAATTTGGAAAAGGAGAGCACTCACACGTCTTCAGCACTTGAGAAATCCGTGCTTTGTTTAAATCAATAATTAAATATATTTCTAAATGAATATGTTAAAAGTTGACAGTAATACGAAGAAATCAAAAGCTAAAACGCTGAAGGTGGATGGATAGAAACTAGTTGTTCGTTTAATAAGATGTGAATTGAAACTATTCCTTAAGGAGTTTGACTGCTGTTACTTAAATAAGGTACTTCATCAAATGTCAGCTACTAGAAACAATACACAAAGGCACGTATTGGCAATTTACTATTATGAGTTTATTCACTTGAAATGCATCGTAATATTAACTAACTGACCTCTAATTTATTATATTATAGAAACATGTTTATGTAGTCACAATATTGTATAATAAGTAAGTCCTTGGAGTATTTCTGAACTGAGTATTTAAATGTATGTAATTGAATTACGTTTTAATTTCATATGCCAACGATTTTTATTTGGACCAAGCAACATATTCAGTTTAGAGTATTCAACCTCATGATCGACGCCCCAGCATCCTAGTCCACACGTCTACCAAGTCGACTATAATGTCCCCTTACAAGTAATCTTGTTGAGATCATAGTATACAAAACTCTAAAATAATAATAATAATAGTTTATTATAGTGCGGTGAACAGCTTACAAAATGAACACAACACTAAAAGAAAGTTTATGTAATTACAACTAGAAAACTATAGTCGTTATCAGATTTGCTACAGTGCAATCAATATAATAAAGCTTGAACGTATTGAGCAAAGTAAAATCAACAGTATGATTACTATGTAACATAATTGAAACAGGTAAAGAATATTGATGTCATATTAAATTCAGCCCTCTACAAAACATTAACCTGTTAAGGTAATTTGTTATAAGTTATCAATAGTTTATTAATAATATATTTGGATTTTCTTTTACCTAACATATTGTCTTCTAGTGGAGACATAAACTGGATGTTCTGGAGTGTGTTGGAATTTGAACAGAAATACTTCCAGTAGAAATTTGTTATTTACCTTTCTATTAATAAACTCTTCAAGTGTATTGCTTAACCATGATTTGTCTTCGTATATGTAAAGGACCACGATTGAAAACTTTACACCAATACTCATAATTATGGGGGTAATAGTTCAGTGTGAACTTACGACATATTCATTGCATTTTTGAACTACCTCCAGTTTATTAATAGCAGTTTTACTGAGAAGGCTCTAGATAATTGCTGTGTATTTCAATTTAGGTCTGACGAAAGTCTGATATAGAATTACCAAAGTTTGTCTTCTTTTAAATACAGTCCACTGGTGAAATATAAATCTAATCATTTTTCTAGCCTCAGTTACGATTTTTTACTTTGTTTTTATTAAATTTCAATTTTTATCAAAGAATACAACCAAATCTTTTATAGTATCCGTAAAAATAATAATAGTAAAATGTTTCATAGTGCCCATTTTGTGGAAATATTCCATTTATGTAGCTCAAGTGTTTAAGTTGTGATAGTCGGTCATGATTCTAGTAATGTGACTTAGACCATTTTCTTGTGTTTTTTTTTAATTTCCAAGATTTTCTTTTATTTTCAAATTTAAATACATAATTCGGATGGAGGTTTATGTTTTGACGCAACGTATAACTTTCTAATTTACTAAAGAAAGTTTTGCACACATTAAAATAACCTTATTTCTCATTCTCCGTATTTTGTACTAAAATTTTCTGCACGATGGTACAAACGAAATGCAATTTCCATATGTTTTATGGTTTGAGGGAAATCTTGGGTTTGTTTTTAAAGTCCAGTTCACAACCTTATACAAGCGTTTATTACCCCAACGTTTACAGGACAGGAGAAAGTTTATCAGAACGAGACCTAAGTTTGAATCCACATGACGCCATTTGTGTGCGAAATAACCCAAAACTATTTTCAACCAAGGTGAGAAAACTTCAAAATCGCTTTGCAGATCACGACGTGTTGGTGATTTAAAGCAAAAAAATACTGAATGTTGGCATATAAGAAGCTCTTACCTTGCTTTCATCCCTCACGTAACACCAGTCCTTGACTGGAATATCTCTTTTTATTCTTTTAGAATAGCACACATACATTTTTATCTGAAGTTCCTACATCAAACAAAGACGTTTCCTCGTGGTAAAGGTAATAGAAGGCTCCGATCGTGTTTATAACACTTTTGAAATGACATAAAATTGGAACATCTGTAAGATATTGTTTGAGAGCATACTGAGCAAAATTTTGTGGCGACGAATTACTTGAAGGTAAGTGACATAGTGACTTTCATGGAGGGTTGAAATCAAAGTTTTACCTGTCTTATCTATTGGTTACTCTATGTGATTTTTAAGTCTAGAATACATGACGTAATACAATATTTAGAAAATAAGTTTGTCCTTTAAGATTCAACTTTTGGAAATACGTCAATGTTGCCAATTCATCATTTTAATAATCATAAGTGTATTACATTCTTCAACGTAAATTTAGTTTTTCATTAAATAATTTACTTAAGAAGTTTTGAGCACATGAGGCATTACAAAATATTCTAGAATCTTGAACGTAATCGAATTTATCATCAGACTACAGTTTAGTATATGTAATGCTTCTCACGATATTTCGCAATTCTTCTATTTGAAGTATTAAAGGGGAAGTTGTTTTGTTAGCTTCTGTAGGTTTTGAAACCTTAATACCACTTCACAGAACGTTAGCTTAAGTTTTTATTTTTATTTCTGAGTTTTGTATGTTAAACTGGACTCTAATATAAGTGAAGATGTATTAATAAACTTTATACGATGTATACAATTTTCATCTGATTGTTCTTTTTCTTTGTATCTTTATAAATACCCAAAAATGAAACTATTGTGACATAGTAGATCGGTACCGAAAATGCTTGAGATACTCTGACGATCACAAGAAAGAGTGAAAACGTAATCTTGCGTAAGTGTAACGATGATTCGAGAAAATCTTGATCATTCCATTATTCTATATTTCAGGCAAATGCACTAGTTTCAGATAACATATATAGTCTAGATTTGAAGTATTGTATGATTAGGACTAATGTATTTTTTTCTCGATAACAAATGTTCTCTCGGTTGAGAAATATTTCTTTTAAAATTATTTTTTTCTTCTCTCCATTTCAATTTGAATTTTCAAAAATGAGATCTATGACAACATTGTGACAGGCATTGTTCATCTGGTAAAAAAAAATACTGCGCCCTACTTAATGACTTGAATCCAGTGGTGCACTCCAAATAATTTAACAAAGAACTCCAAGAGAAACAAAAATATAGGTAAAGCATATAGAACACATCCAACCACTTTTGCACACTTCTCGTTCAAATTGTTATTAACAAAGCAAATTTGAACTTTTGAAAACTGTACTTGTTTTCTGTCTTATTATTTTCAAAACATTAGGCATTTCTATTACAAATAATATACGGTTTTCTATTTTGTCTGAAGTACATCCAAAGTATCAAAGTTGGGTACACCCTCATATGATGTTTTAGACAATTTTATTACATTCATATTTTCAATTTACGTAAGCAAACTACAAGGAAACACAATAAGACACAGACATACTCAGAATTGGTTCACGAAAATCAATTTATAACAATAGGGTCGAGTTCTTTTACATGAAAGTTTTCATTTTGAGGTCGAATATTTGCTTTACATGACAAAATAAAAGCGGGTTTTTGAGTGGTTGGAATGTTCACTATTTCTTAATTATGCTTGCTTTAAAGCAAATATTATTGAACGAAACTCGAAGAAAGATTCTCGTAGGTTTTCAACTAAACAAGGAGTCGTTTTCAACTACAGCAAGCTTCACTCTTTGTTCTTATAGATAGTATGGTAAATGTTAAGGCAAAAATATTAGTGCTGGTAATTCCTATTCAAGAAGCGTATAACTTTCTACACCTGGTTTTAATAGTCTCGCAGTAATATACCCCAAGCTGTTCTTCCGTTTCATAGCTGTGTCCTCTTTTGATAATATTACGGAGTCTTTTTCCCTGCAAAAACAAATGGGGTTAGATTTATGTTAAGGCAAACAATAAGGATATGGTGATTTTCCTTTAATTTGGGAAATGCGAATTCCTATTCTGGGCCCAAATAACATAGTATTCATGTAAATTAATCGTTGTAATAGATCAGTCAGCACATTGCAATTGTTACTAAACCTATAAACTTAATTTCATACCCCATGGTAATGTCTTTGTGTCCTTAAAGTTTTCGGTGACTTAATTATTGATATCGAGGTAGTACTTCAATCGCATAACACCAAAATCGCCTAGTTCATTAGAAGTGTGATCAGCTGGTGTTTGAATAGAATGATCTTCCCTAAGGAGTAACGTAGGCCTTTCTTTTGCAATCGCTTAAAATTTGTCCCAGAATTTTGGGCATTTCTTCTTTATCTTGATAGACAAATTCCATCCATTTAGTAGGGTATGTGTTCTAGTTCAAGTTTACGTGTTATAGTTAAAGCTAAACTTATATTAAAAAATACCCGTGAACGTTCATGCCTACGTTGAATAAACTTAATATGTTTGTCCTAAATTATTCAGAGTCAAATTTTGTAATTCCAAGACCCTTCCGAGATCGGCATTCAAAAATATGGACTTTTCAATTCGAACTGGAATTACCAGAGCTTTCTAGCCATGGATGTAAAAATCTTATTTATCGAAGGTTGGCTGCAGTGAGTAGAACAGTATTGTTATTCAGAAATCTGATATCTATATTATAATCTCAGTTCGAGTTACTGAGAAAGAATGCATGGTATTTGAGAGCACTTTCCGTAAGCATAATAACACCTTGTTCTATCAATATATTGAGCTGATCTGTAATATGTGGACGTATTGTTTGCGCGGTGGTGTAGGGAGTTTTATTTTTTTGCACGTATCTTGTTAATTCTTTGCAGCGTTCGCAGTTATGTACCTTTCCTATTTTGTTTTCGTTCCACGCAAATACATTCGTGTATTCATGTCAAAGTTTTAGAGTTTGGGATATGTTTTAGGCTTCACCTTATTATCGACCTTAATCTTGTTGGTATCAAATAACATATTATCCTCCATATTTGATTTCTTGATGTCTTGATGACGATATCAAAGATGCAAGTACAGTGGGTGGCTGGACGTTTTTTTCTGTATTTCCAATATTCGTGAATTTTGGGAGCAATAGCTTATGTGTAATCGAATTAATTACTTGCACAGAGTTTTATTTATTATAAATTATGCATCTTACCTTATTATAATTAAAATACCATTTTTTCCAAAAAAAAATTGACGGAACTGCAAATTTCGTTATTGTTAAGATCTACTAAATAACTAACTTTTCTACAACAGCAAATACATCGTTTGACTTTACTACAACTATAGCTGATGGTTTTGCAAATCTTTCCAATGATAGTAATTTTGACTCACAGGTATACTTTATCAGGGAGCAATAAGCATGCACCGCGAAAATCTGTCTCCGAACTAGTGTTTACAAAGTTTGATACTAGAGGTTCTAGGAATTTGAATGCTCGAAAAAACGTAAGATGCCAATATGAAGCAAAAATGCCAACTGATCAAAGTAATCAAATAAATGCATGCACTGTTGGAATTTCTGCAGTAAATAATATATTGATTTTGAAGCAAATAATAATAAAAATAATTTCGTTAAATTAATAATTTAACTATCATTCAATGGTTAAATTCATAACATGTCCTCATTTTTTTCCAAAACCAGATAACAACAGTTTATGTGTATTAAGTAATATGCAATTTAATATAACAGTTACGCTAGATGCTAAAATTATGTAACGCACTGCAGCTGTCTCAATTAGCTCAAAAGAAAATCAAATTGACATACATGAATGTTACACAATACTTGGAAAATTTCTCAATTATCAGTTCCGGGAAGGAAATTACATTAAATTGTATTAGCTTGCAAAAATTAAATAATGATAACACTGAAATATGAACATAAACATATTGTTCACTAGGCGTCAAATTTACAATTTTCTTAAAATAAAACTTGTTGACAACAAACGTTTGTTTTCCAAAGAGTATTTTTAAAGAAAATAATCAATTTCGTCTACGACGCATGTTATTATACGTTAGCAAATCAGAGTAAAAAATAATATTATTTCAGTTTAGGAAGCACTCCTAACTTGTGCAGCATCACATTATCTCCCAAAACCTTGGGTAAGTACCTTATTTACAGTTTTAAATTCAAAGTTAATGACCTGGAGTTTACAATAGCACCATTAGAAATTTTCTCTTTATTCCTTTGAATAAAAATTATTACCCATATCAGTACTTGCTCAAGTATTTGCTTGCACAAAATCTCAGTTACTTAATAATGAATTTGCGTGTCCAGGACCCGGACCTAGGAACTAGAGGTCCAGGAACTAGACAGGTAATTTTGCTTTGAACAGTGAATATCTCAGTGTATGAGGTGACAGCAGGCAAGATTAGAATATGAGAAATCTGATAATGGAGAAAAGGATGTTGGGCAGTATTATTATCGCCAAAGTGAATTTAAATGATCAACCGAGTCAATTCTAAGTACGATCGCATTTATTTTACTGTATCAGAGCTTTTTGCAGCTTATTGTTTAATCCAACCAATTATTTTCTCCCACATAATTTTTGTCTACAAAACCGTAAAAAATGTTTACTGTTACATAAAAAATTAGCGACGCCATCTAGTATTTGCTAACTTGTTTCTTTCTAAACACATGTTTTGTATATTGGTAAGCGTGTTCTTGAACACTAATTGTATAAATGATGTAAATAATTGGTATAGATTATTATTAACATAAAGACAACATTACCGCTTTTAGAGTCAATTTAGTTACAGTATACTTAACTAATTAATTATTAATTATTTCTGATTATCTACTATTTCTGGAAATTTTCTTGGTTCTAAAAATATTGAAACAAGCTAATAACGAGGAAATGATCATTGCAAGATCCTCAGACACAAAATAGAGGAGGTAGGAATATGTTAGTTATGCATACCGGTATTGAGGTGTATGTCCCTTAAATTGCACATCGGTAGTTAAGAGACAAATTTACCCATAGGTGTTGATTTTGCATTAAATTTGACATAATGAATGAAGTCATACAGGTACTCCAGGAATCGTTCTTTTTAGGGTTGCTAAACTTCTAAAATATCTATATTTAATATTCTTAACAGTGGGACGAAACCGCATAGATTTACACAAGATTTGACATGTACATTAGGTACTGGGGCAGTTCATATGGGTAATTCTGAAACCGCTGTTCTGTGTTGCCAAACATTTATTTCAAAAAAAGTGTTTATTTGCTCCCACATTGTTGAACATATTAGGATCAAAATTTCTATTTACGTTCTAGAACGCTTCATAGTAGTACTCTAGGTCTCCCAGTCGACAGTGTTTCCAATAATGTCAAATTGAATGGACCAAAAGTAATGACGAAACAACGATGAGGGGTAAAATGTCGCCTTTTTGGTGAGTGAATAGTGATACAGGATGGACGTGCCATAGCTGAGTCATATAGGGTGGCACTTGTTGCAGTGTGTAGAAGGAGAACGATCTACTCCACGTTTTGGAAGTGTGACTTGTGTTTGATCACTGCAGTGTCAGACGACTAGGTTCGGCATATAATGTTGTATGAATTTCACCAAGGATATTCATCCAGCTCAGATGCTCGATACCCCTATTCCGTATATGATCAGGGTGCTGTGGGTGTGCGGAAGTAACAAAAGTTGTTCAAGAGATTTCGGTCTGGGTACACGAGCCTCACTGATAAGCCAGGAGAAGGTAGGTGTGTGCAGCTCGACAACGATGCCCTGCGAGCCACTGTGGAGGCAAATCTAATGCAAACTGTGAATGAACTGGTCAGAGAGCTCCATGTCACACATTCGAACTTTTATAAGCACATCCAGGGCTTTAGGTATGTGTCGATATTCGGAAAATGAGTATTCCATGTGTAAACGTCTCAACAAATGAATCGGCGATTTGATATATGCTGATCCCTACTCGCCCGGCACAGATGTCAACAATTTTGGACATAATGATGGCAGGGGTTTAAATGTGTGTCCTCTACCAGAACATAGTATGCAAATGCCAATTGATACCTAAAGGGGGCGCAGCAGCTGCGCCAATACACAATATCCAACCCTGATAAGTGATGCGTGTTTGGTTTGATATCCCTGGGATAATCCATTTTGAGCATTTGCTACGGTCTACGTAACCAGACCATGAATATCAGCTGTCAGCAGATTGGACGCTTACATACAACATTGTTGGAAAATATCCTACTGTGGTTAGTGGCAAGGATTTGCTCATCCACGTTGATAACGCGCGCTCACACGGCAAGAAGTACATGTGCTAAGATAGACGATTGTGTCTGGGAATATTTCCCCAATCGGCGTTATCACTAGATCTTTGACCAACATAATACTCTCTGTTTCTGCTAACTACCATACCATCTGCAGGGTAAAACACTGCCAAATGAGGATAAGCAGCGAGGAGACAAAGTTCTTTGCCTCAAAAAACAGTGACTTCTTTCAGTTAGTAATTCAGCAACTGATTAACATATGGCGGAGTGTTGTCGACTTCGATTGATGATCTTTGTGTTACAAAAAGAAGCATTTCAAGTGAGTAATCGTTCTTCTCGTCACGGTGCAAAAATGCAATGTTACTTCGAAAATAAGCTAAGATGCACTTGATGAAAGCATGTTTTGAAAAGAATCCATACTTTTTCGGTTTACAGTTATGATGTATTCAATTATGTATTATCTGTAGAAAATTAAATCCTTACAGATAGGGTGGAAACATAGAAAACAAAGCAAAGTGGCAATAAAAAAATGTAACGCTTGGGGGAATCATGTTAATCCTCCTTATGATTAAAAAATGAGTTATGTAAAGAAATACAATGATAACACTCCTATGAAGAGAACTGTGAAACGAGTTCGAGATTAAAACATGATATCACAGAACATTGGCATCTTGTTTTATTTAAAACCGCATATGCCGGCACGGCAGAATAATTTTGCTATCATAATTCATATATAACGTTTGTTACCATATTCCCTTATGCCCTTCAAATAAATCATTTATTTATCTCGTAAGACAGAAGGAAAATAAAAGCAATATTAAATTGGGATGAGTATGTGATAGCTTAACTACACTTCTGCTGACTACTCTGATTATTAGTAGTGCTAAGCATTAGATAATTGTTGTGTGATAAAACGATACTTTGAGCAAACTAGGAAATTTCAAGAACTGACTTCACAGAACAAAATTAATACACATTCCAGTATGTTCTGCTTATCATAGATATACATAAAACATGATATTAAATTACAAAAACTAGATCGAAAGCGTTGACTCATCATACTTACAATTAATTTCGCAGGACCAAAGAACTTAAAATGGAAGGAAGTCATATGTCAAAATAAATTTATAATTTATTAAATTTTGTTATACTATCTCATTACTATCCAGCTGTAGATACCTAAGGACATATGTTGATACATTTTTTTTGTAATTCGTCAGGAACGTTAGCACATCGATTAACACATTACTCGCATCTTCTGGCAAATCCTAAGCGTCTAGTGTACTTACCTCCAACAAATGTGGTTAAATTCGCTTTAATGAATTATTTTTGTCATCTCTTACATGTGTCATGTTAATTAGAAACAGTAGAAGTTTCCTCAATAATGCTGCACTATTGTTTAAATATGCGTGTTTCTCTCCTGCTCCATTATCTTTTCAGGGTAAACCTTCGGATTGATTTGCTTTCAGGGAAGGCATCATTTGAATTTTACTAAAAAACATTGCCTAGTTTTAAAGTAATTATTCTCCTCTTTAAATTAATGCTTTTGCATGTAGCAGAATTGTTATTGAGTCAATTAGATAATACAATTTCAAATTATTTACAATTTCATTCTCCATTTCTGAGACATCAGTTACTGTACTTGTATTAGTAATTGTTCATAGCCTGATAAGGATTTTTTAAAGCTATTATTTCATGCCTAAATGATCATTGTATTGTAGGTCACACAAATACAAAAACTATTTTTGATCTCCAATACGCACTTAGAGATGCGCTTAAGCTGAAGAATAATTCTGCATTCACGTTTGCATTATAGGGTGATATTCATACCCGTCGTATCTAAAGTAAAAACAAACTTGTTTGAAGTGCCCACATTAAAATCTTAATTCGTATCTGCTTTCACATACACAGTTTGCTGAGGAGACTTCGTATTTGTCAAAAACATCTTTGGAGAAAGTTTATACAATGTTGTAAAATTTCAGGTTAAAGCGTTAATGAAATGCATATTTATCAACCATAAGATAAAAAGGATTTTCCTCACCATATCAATATTTCAAATTAGGTATTTTTTTTCTAGTTTTAACGTCCCGTTATTAATTGTTCCCTAACAAAATCCTAATATTTTGCTTGACATTTTGACAGATGTATATTTACTTATACGATATAATACTATAAAATGGCAACAGCTCAGCTACTAAAGATATTTCTTTGTTATGGATGGTGGAGAAATACAAGGCCTGGGTATCGCCATTGTTTTTTTTCTAGCTATTTCCTCAGACGTACTGGCCAAATGCCAGAATGATGCATATCAAATAACTCTTACTCAGAAACATCCAATGTCCTCTCTAACACTCTCGATGCCTAAACCTGAGATATCTGAAAGCTCTAAATGAATAAATTGAATTTGATCAACTTCCTAGATGCATCTTGTGCTTGGTTTCTTTGAAAATCATCAACTTCTTCTTTAAGGTTTTTGAATTCTTAACAAAGAGTCCCAAGCTCATTGACGAATCTTTCAAACCGTTCACCCTTTTCAAACTTGTTGATGATCGGATATATATCGGGATCCTCTTTCAGAACTTTATATTGACATTTCGTATACTCTAGTTACATGTGATATTTTGCTAGTACTTTACGTGTAAGATAGTTAACGTCGCATATATACGCATTATGCAATATATCAATATATAGTTTAATGTAGCTATTGCAACATATGAAAAAACATGAAATATATTACAACTGTCTTTATTGCTTCAACAGAAAGATATTAATTACATTCATAAATGCTACAAATTGCGTGGAAGATTTCCAAATTACAATCTGTGCACACGAAATTCATTGCAGCTGTCTCAGCAGATGAACAAGAATAATGATATCACTAACTCATGCCCATAGTAAAAGAACTCATTATTCACTTTAATTCAATATTATTATTTTCTGACAACGTAACTTGTTTACTACAAACGCTTTTTTTTATTAGTGTGTTTCCACAGAAAATAGTCAACTTCCCTGACACGCGTTGCTTAGTACTAAGATATGGGAGTTAAATATATAAGTAAGTTTCATTTTTTAAATTAAATTGTCTCTACAAATCCTGGGTGAGTGGTTCAGTTAGAGTTTTGAATTACAATGCATAAGATAATACCAACACAATGTTAATATATCAATTAGCGGAAAGTCTGGAGTGATCGTGGACAATTAAAATAAATCGCTAAGTTTTCAATTTTGAATGCAAACGTCTCCAAAATCACACAATAAATTCTTTAGTATTGACTAAACAACTGTATGGTATGAATCCTTGATTAAGATAAGTCTATGCTTAATGATAATTAATATCTCTTACTTTGCGCAAACTCTCCTAGTAGAGTAGGTACGATGTCACACATTGGTTGAGGTGACTGCGGATCAGTATAAAATAACATTCGAAAGTATGAACCAAAGATAAACTACTTGTTATCCAAAACATTATAAACTGGTTTATTACCAACAATTTTTAACATTATAAATATGCATATTCCTATACATATAGGAATATTTATATTTATAATGTATGAATGTATGAATATATATACTCTTGAAAGTAGCTGCAAACTTTAATAATACAATAGAAATTGGACAGGTGAAAATAATGTTATGTTCCTCACTAATTGTACTCTTCCGTCAAGTAGTGAGTCAGTACTAAACTGACACCAAAATCTAATCCTGATGTATACAGAACATTGAACAAATTCTTCTCCCGTTGTATTTAATTAATGCCTTGCGCAAACACTCTTAATTTAAGGGAGGATTTACACAACGCATTACTTGGGTGTCAATTAGCAGAATGACCACCAACTACGCACAACACTTCTTCAGA
>JAGDQP010056603.1:1233-11323 GCA_022664845.1 Lepisma saccharinum
AGTACCTTTGAGTAATTCAGTTTGTTGTACAGTGTATGCGATGCCTATTTGTACTTGATCAGTGATAAATGAAACTACTACTATTTATTATTTCTTTGATGTCTGTATCTTGTGTACATGTTTTATAACTTAAGAGGGAAAATTAAGAATTGTTTCTTTTCTTTATACAGGCCGGAATTACAGCAATAAGGCGTGTTAGAAAAACCGATAACAACCGAATAGCCCGAGCATGTGGTGCTACAATTGTTAACCGTACAGATGAATTGAGAGAGGAAGATGTTGGTACGGGAGCTGGATTGTTTGAAATCAAAAAGGTATTGTGAGATGGTAGTATTTCTGTACATTTGGGTGACATCACAGCTAAAAGTTCTAAGCTACTGTTCATGTCTGTAGATCGTATTTTTAGTGTGTTAGTATATTGATAGGAGAGTGGTTTGCCTGTTATTAGATCATTTAGCATTCAGTCACCAGGCTTTATTGTTGAATGTGTGCAAGGTGGTGCAAAAGTGACCGATACAAGCACAAGGCGTGTGTGCACTGATGATTGGTTAAGCACCTTCTATTCTTCGGCGAAACTTGAATCGTACCAGAGTCCCGGTCCCGCGTTTTTAGTATTTTGATACTGAAGATTTCGCGATCTCATTGCAGGGTTTCGCTCTCAGTTGTTTTTACAGGTACTATATGAGGTGATAAGAGTCCCAGTAGCTCAGGCGGTAGTGCTTCTGCGGCTCAAGTTCAAATCCCTGCTAGGATGCTGGAGATTTTCATCAGTGCTCCCATGCCTGGCGCTCTGAGGTTCACTCAGCCTTCTAACAGACTAAGTATCAAAGTGTCCTTGCTGCTCCGGGGCACCTTGTGGGGATAAAGGCGGTGTAACGTGAGACTAACCACCCTACTTCAGTTTGTGCCGTAGGTCGAGAATATGTTGTGCGCTACCTCCACATCCCCCGCGCATCGCACAGAGGATATCTTTATCTTTTACTATAGGAGGTGGTGCAAAAGCTTACCTAGATTAGTTCCATTAGACGCCAGCAGAGCGCACGCATACTGATCACCTTCGTCAGTCTGTATGTCGAGTGGCATCGTTGTGTACACCAGGAACTGTTACTTTAGTTTTCGTGATCATGTGCACGGGTACAGTAGAGTTGATAATGGACCAGAAACGAGCTGAGAGGAAACACAAAATTTTGCGTCACGCTGGTCAAATCAAGAACGGATTCTTCTCAAATGATTCAGCAGGACCATGGTAATGAAGCAGCGAGTGCACTTCAAGGTCGAAGAAGGGGAGATATGTCATAAGCGGAACCAAGACCTTGCTCATCGTGATTTTCGACATTCGCATAATTACACTCTTAATTCGTCCCCGAAGGCGTCAGCGCCAAGTTTTACTGGAATGTTCTGAGGTTTCTGTGGAAGAACATTTGTTGCAAAAGGTGTGAACTGTTTCGCGAAGGCATGACAAATGCACGTGCTCACAGCGTTGAAAACATGAGTTCAGTGGCCACATCATCATCATCACTCCCCCAATCTCCACCTCCCCTACTCAGCGGATTTGTCCCTTGGGCTTCTTTCTCTTCCTGAACATGAAACTTAAGCTGAAGAGTCACCGTTTTGACGCTGTCGATAAGATTCAGCGCGGATAGCAAGAGAAGCTTAACGCGCTTTGGGAAACTGACTTAGGAAGCTTTCCAGCAACGGCAGATGATGATGGTCAAATGTAACTCGGGTATGTTGTGTTGTGTGTATGGACTTAGTCTCGAAATTTTTTTATACTACTTCCTACTTCCCATGTCATGCTGTATAGACAAAATAATACAGAATAGGTCCGGTAGAGGGCAGAAATAGAAATCCAAATCCAAATTCGCTCTACAAGCAACAGCAGAAAGATGTCAAAAGTAAAAAATTTACAAGAAACTTCAATAAAAAATTAGGCATTTGTCTCACGCAAGTTGTTCATGACAATTCTACAACAATGCATACTATTTCTACTATCAACTGGGGGCTTTGTAATTGTAAATGCTCCAGCTGGGTTACAAGTAAACGAGATGAATTGGCATAGCCGTTGCTCAATAGATGTAGTGGCTTTACTGCAAATTTTACAAATTTGAGTGCCATTCTCCTCTTTGTCATCTCTATAGACGTGCGAAGTGGCGTGTGTGTATTTCAGCGATTTATGTAGAAAAAGCTACATCTTTCGGATACAGGTAACAGGCTCCAGTGTTCTGGAACCTCCAGGTACTCTCCTGGAAAATACGCCACTACATACCTTGAGCGATATATTTGTGGATACAGATTGTAGGAGAGTTTCTGCAGCTCATATCTAAAAGAGTAACGTTCAGCAAACTTGTGATGGATTATCCGCTATGCAAGATTTACGCGATGGGCTTCAGGTGTTCAGATTGTTTTAATGAAATTTTGTACAAGAAATACATTCCTCTTGAAAAATAATTTCCATCATAGGACACTTAGGAGAGAAACAGGTTGAAAAAAATCCACCTTTCAATAAAAATCTTACCGATCCCTTTTGAGTTGGAGTTCAATATTGGTAGTGATTCTAGGCATTTGTGTATCTACCTCCAGGAAAAAAAAACAACATATTCGTTTAAACATTCTAATAACATATAAAAGCGTGTTACGGGTGTAGAAATATTGTCGAAGTTCGGATTTGATTCGTCGTTCCTCTAGACACCATCCAGATATGACAACTGCACTGTCTAAATTTTCTGAGATGGATACCGGATAATGTGTCATCCAATATCCGGACATTGCCCACCCTTAATTTTTCAGCACACCTTAAGGTCACTCACAACAGCACAATGTAAGCAACATAATTAACCTGCAAGTTTTTACAGATTTCCTGATTAGCAACAGCTACAAACAATTATTTCCAATGTTACATATTTTACACACAAAACCATTGCCTCATTTGGTTGCACCACCTGCAGACGCAATAAGCAGAAAATGTGCAGTATAATTTTAAGAAATTTTGTGTTAGTGGTTCGTTAGAAAATAATTTCCAGAAGTCAAAATGTAACTTATCTTTTTAACCAACAAACTGCAATAGAAAAAGCTAGGGAAATAATGGCGTGGCTAATAGTAAAATCAGTTTCCATACTGTAGATCTGAGTAAAATTCATGATGTTCGGCGTCCCACATTTAAAAAATAATAAATTTCGTTTTATAACTTTTTTTTTTTTTTAACTGAAAAGGTTTTGGAAACCTTATAAACAAGCTTTCGAATTAAAAAAACAAAACAGAACAGTTGTTTTGTTTTTGATTTATGATGCTTTGAATCTGTGTAGAAATTATTACCAAATAATGTACCCTGTTTCTTTGTGTGCCTGCAACCTAACAAATAAAGAGAAGCAAAATATTAATTTTTGGTCGTAATGTGGACCTTTAACACACACACTTTTTTCAGTTGATGTGATAAAGTGACACATTTGTTACTGACCTGTATAATTTGAGTTGAAATGACCCGGTACCATAAATTGATCATGTGTACTGTGTAATTTGTTTCTGTATGGATGTTATAGTGCATATATTCTGTATAACTGTGCATTGGAGAGAGGCGAGCTTGGAGTAACGCATATAAGACCGTGGAAAAATATTGAAGTTAAAATATGAAAATTGTCTGAAGAAAACTAATTTTGATTTACTAATTATTAGAGATCATTTTGATTTTTTTTTTCAGCTAGGGGACGAGTATTTCACCTTTATCACTGAGTGTAGTGATCCAAAGGCATGCACTATTTTGTTACGCGGCCCAAGCAAAGATGTGCTTAATGAAATAGAACGAAACTTACAAGATGCATTGAACGTTGGACGAAACATTCTTCTAGAACCTAAATTGGTACCAGGTGGAGGTGCTGTTGAAATGGCTGTATCTCAAGTAAGTTTTTACTACAGTTCGATATTCATTTGCATGAATCTTTAGTTGTATATTACAATTACTTTCAAATCCTTGTCATGGAGTGACACATATGAACTGATACGATGCTATTGTTTTTTTTTGTGTGTGTGTAGGGGGGGGGGATACGTAAATCACTAGGGAAGATTTGACAGGATGACTTCCATTGTTGTGTCTGTGAACGGCACACCAGGTTCGCCACCGTTGAGTAGATAGTACGTTGCTAAACCGTCAAATTGGTCAGGTCATTTAGTTGACGCAATAGGACGGGAAAAAAATTCTAAGCAAGGATTGTTTTATCCGGATTTTAAAGTGAATTTAAATTAGTAGCAATTCTGCTGATACGGGAGTTTGGTGACCTTGCCCGCTTCAGTTTTCAAGCGTTTTGAACATTGGTTGTCGAGTTCACAGGTTGTCGAATATGGAGTAAGAATTTGAAGTCACTCGACGACAGTATTTGTGGAAAACTTCGTGCATGTAGAGTAAATGGTATAATGAAGATTCATTCGCAGGTAACCTATAAAGAAATAGTAGTAATTCTGACATGATCGCCAGGCTTATCAAAAATCTTGTACAGTTTACCATCGGGAATTTCATCCCGTTGTAACAGCCTCGCAGACAAACAGAAATGAGCAAGGACAGATGGTATCACGAAATGTTGCAAAGTTTAAAATGTAGTAAATTCCGCTACGCTCGTGACGGAATGGTGAGATGATATATCAATCTCAACCAGAAAAAAGAAGCCAAATCACCATTTGGGTCTTTTCTGATGGTCTGCATGTGACAGTCAAGAGGTTCGTGAAGCATTGGAAAGGATAAGTCTGAGTGTTCTCGCATCAGGCAGTAATCATCACAACTATACCAATGAGAATCTTAGAACAGTTGAAGAAATTCAGATATCACTAGTGCTTGCTTAGATGATTTGTGTTGATGGAATTGAATATTTGGAGGAGGGGTCTAAGAGGTGCTTGCAGAATATAATATACAAGGACCAGTCAGTACAGTATCATCATCACACTACGCATATTCTTCTGTGGTTGAAGCATCTCCTTTCATAAAAACTAGGCTGTCCACCGTTGTCGATGTTTGTCGCCTTCCATTGTACTCGACGTTTCGCTGGCGTAGCCTTCGGGAGGTCCTGGGTTCGATCCCAGCGGCCGACCATCCTGACTGAGGTTTTTCCAGGGTTTTCCTCAGTCAAACCAGGCAAATGTCGGGGTGGCACCTTCAACATGGCCGTGCCGACACCTTCCCGAATCCTTTCTCCTGCTCTATCCCGGCCGCGAATTTCACATATGTGGATGAAAATCGCGACCGGGGCGGAGTCGTGGTCAACAACCAATCATAATCTTTAAAACATCCTTCGCTGCACTGCTCAGTGTTTACTGCTTTGGTCGTTGTAAACAAAAGTGGTAAAGAATATGAAGACCAGCATTGAAACTTACATACCGTGTATTTATATGTAGAAGATATTGAGATAAATGTTGGCAGTGAGAGCAATTATAAGTGCGTTTTGAGAGCATACAAATCGAGAATATATAAGGATACTGTAAAGCACACAAAATTTAAAATAAATCAGAGTGAGACGAAGATATATGAGCCCGAGATTTTTTTTTTGATTGATTCGTGTGGTTCTCAACAAGAACATAATGGTACCAAAATGTTTGAAACCGGAGCAGTGCAACATAATTTTGCACTTGAAGAAGCGAAAATAATAGGTTACTTTTTTAACTACTTGATGTTTTTGTTGCTAACATTGTCAAAGTAATGATAAAAAATGATTTCTGCTCTTAAAACACAAATTATTAATCTACATTTTGTTAATCTGCCATACGGGTATGCTATTCAATATTTGTGCTTTTCTAGTCCTCACGGAAAGATGTTAGATTACAGTTGAATTGTTTGAAGTCGCATTATGCTACTCAATGATGCTTTATGTCAAGTAATACTTGCTTGGTAAAACTAGAAGTTATGCGTATATAATGGACATTTAGGACCACCACTATATTCTTTCGTATCGTGTACCATTTTATTTTTTACATCAATCAGTAGGGAGGCCTAATTCGAGTTTTGAACAGTGATTGGAATTTAGTGCAAAGGCCAAGTTGGAATCAATCAGTTTCTTTTTGTAAATTACTATGAAAATTGTCAATACCAAAAATTTCTGTTCAAATATTCAAGTAATGGAAACAATGCAATGCTTTTTCTGTGTAAATACCGTACGGTTACGGTGTAAATAAATGCGGTTACGGTGTTTTAAAAGCGAGTGTTAGATGTTAGCAATAATCAGTTTCATTGGTTAGATATTTTTATACCATTGCACAACGTCGTAATGTAGACTCCATCTTGAACTGATTTGGTGCTCTGCATTTTGAGGAGCGACCTCGCTATTAGAATCTTCGTTTTGGAACTTTAAAAGAACACTTCGAACTGAACCATTTGGCTGTGATTAGAAAGTTTCCTGAAGTGAGTGTTTTTATGAACTTTTATGATATTAACTGAGTGACATTTCATGTGAGAAGAACTTAGTGTAATTGAACTATCAACATCTAGCCGCGATTCGGTGGTCTTCGTGACAATGGTGACTTTGAGAACTTCTGTAATTCCATCTAAATTTTGGATATCAAGCTGTGATCAAAGAACTTTGTCGTGCACCTAAGGCCCACTCCTGCAAAGAACATTGATGAGTTATACTTTCCGATATGCGTCTTTTCGTTTAATCTCGAAATTTGGTGTGATTTAATGTTTGGAGTGATGACTGTGTAAATTGGTTTAAGTAGCTCTGATGTTGTACCGGTTGATTCGATTTTCAGTGGGGCAATATGATTCTTCAAACCCTAAAATGTACTTGTTGAATTTACATTCCTCATCCTGTAAATTAAGGATTACTTATTGAGGAGCAGAAAACTCATTGGTGTCTTGGGCTTGACCTAAGCTCTACCACATTAAAACTACTGATCTACAACCCCCGTTTTCTACAAAAGTCCCCTTAAAATATACTCCCCGAATTACGTCATCTTTAGTAAAGCATCAAAACTCATTTGGAGATAACAGTACAGTACTTCTTCAAATGTGTGTTGAATGCAGAATGTGATGTAAAATCAATTGATGATAAGAGTACAAGAGTTGAAAGCCAAGAGGCTTATCTTCTTGCGCTCATTTCACCTCTTGGCTTTGAATCATATTGTGCATTCTACGTATCCGAAATAAGGAAAGAAACAACATTTAGAATGCATAATATAGACAATTAAATTATTGTTATATGGTGCGTTATGTTATTGCCACTTTGTGAACTATATGCAGAAGTTGTAATCCCCATGGGTTTTAGAAACTACGTATGTATTGAGTTTCCGTGCTCTGTAGGCCTACTGACTAATTAAAGTCAGAAGTGTTCTTTTAAAGTTCCAAAACGAAGATTCTAATAGCGAGGTCGCTCCTCAAAATGCAGAGCACCAAATCAGTTCAAGACGGAGTCTACATTCAAACGTTGTGCAATGGTATAAAAATATTCAACCTCTGAAACTGGTTATTGCTAACATCTAACACTCTTTCGCTTTTAACACCGTAACCGCATTTATTTCAAGCAGTTAGGCCCTCAGCCAGATTGTAGGTTTCTCCTTATGCTAATTAATTTTTGCGTTGATAATATACTATTTATTTAGCACATTGTATCTTCGTATTCTAGAATAATCTAAAAAGTAAAATCATCGACTAAGCTTGATTTAGACTCGAGATTAATCTACCTCCCAGCTTTTATACTATTCTACAAAGATATAAAATATCTTATAATCTTTTGATACATAACTGGTAGTAATCTGCCGTTAGTGAGCAGCAGCTGCCATCACAATTCCTTCACGGCAACGTATATTTCCTAAATTTAACACTAGCAGTAAATTTCTTTTTTTATTTTCCTCTTGCATTAGTTTCCAAATGTAGTCATTCCAGTCAGTACAGAACTCCAAAGTTGCGCGGTGCGCCGTTAAGTGTTAAGCGAACAGGAAGCAGTCAGATAGAATTCTAGTTATATTTTAAACCTCCTCTTCCCTCAAACAAGTTAATTTTGATACATAGTATGCTTGGTAGTTAGCAGCAGTAAACACTGAGCAGCTAGCAGCGGATTAGAAGATACTATAAAGTTTTTGATTGGTGGTTCAACATGAGTCCGCCCCCAGCCGCGATTTTCATCCACATATGTAAAATTCGCATCCTGGCTTGAGCCTTAGATACTTAAAGACCTAAATATAATTCAATTCAGTTCGATGTTTCGCATCGTACTGACGATTTTACCTTATTGGTCCTTCCCTATGCCGCATAGGAATGTAATCTCTCGTCAATCTGTAAAAGAAGCATTAATTAGTGCTCTACCAAATTACATCATACCTCAACTACTTTTTAAAATACAAGGTCATTCTCATTTAATATTGACAGTCTAGAGGAAGAGGCATGGGCTTACATTTCTATATATTATGGTATCGTATAGCTCAAGCAAACTATAGTAGGGTGATTCTGAAATTAAGGGGAATTTTGGCATTGAAAAAAAACAACCATAAAGTTAAAATTTGGAGAAAGAATGTGTAATTTTATTTTTAAATACCTAAGAGCTAAACAAATACATACATTACTGTAGACGACGTCAAGAAAATATATTTTTTTGGAAAAAGAAAAATGCAATTTGTTATTTCGGCAGACACGGTGGTTACATTCGTGCTTTTGTTCAGAGCGATAAGACCCAACATTTCGTACAAATAACCAAATGTTACAATTCAAAAATTTTATATATATTCAAAACATTTCATTAAATTTTAATTCAATATTCATCATACTAATAATTTATTATTCAAGAAAATATTCAATTTATATTATAGTGGCATGATCGGCAAACATTTGATGGAAATTTTCCAATTTTTTTTCCCCTCCGAGCTGCTCTAACAGGTAGCATTTTAATAAGAAGCTACATAATAACGTATACATAACTAATTTTAATGATAAAATCATGAACTGTTCATTCATTATGGTAACCTCCATGCTGCATACAAACCATGGAGGTTACAAAAGTGCACTTCACATAGTCTGTATTCAAAGCTAGAAGATTATAGTATTCAATGACTTCGTTTTTAGCAGGAAAATGGCTGTTTTAACAATAACCAATTGAAAAAAAAATAAAAAAAATAATAATAATAAAGTTAACAAATACATGGAGGTTATAAGATCAAAGAGTACGCACCTATTTTTCACGAACAGGTAACTGTGCACACACTTATCAACATCTCACCCACAAAGTGGCTGTTCTGAACTTCACTTTTAGAGCTCGAGACTCGACCGGGCTGCTGCTTCCTGGTGGAATTTTTAATAATATATAAGTTATTCCATGGAGGTTACCTCAAGACCCAGGGACAACATTTTCGCTTTAAATAAACCATTAAAATGACCCTAAAATTTTATTTCTTGCTAAGTAGTTTCATTATGTTCTACATTAGTAAATCATTTGGATTTTTCACAAATTTCCTATTAAAAAAGTGTATTTTTCTTTCTTTTTTTTTAAGCAGAAAAATGAAACAAATGTGAAAAGAAAGACTGGGAACAAAATAAGGATTATTCTTTGCTTAGTAATAATTTAGTTACTGGAGGATGAAAAATCAGTATTGTATATCTGTAGGCTGAAAAATCAGAGGGACTTAAAATTCCCATTAATTTCAGAATCACCCAGTAACACTTTCCTACCATTGAGGATGCAGTAAATTGATCATCCTGTAAAGTAATAATATAAACATCTCGTAGGCATCACAAAACTAAACACCTGTGAAAAGTTGGTAGTTAAGCTTAAAATATAAATGTTGTCTAAACTGTTTCAGTATGTCTTATGTTGTGGTATCTTTATTTTGAATTGATTAATTAATTATAAGTAATACTTCCGTTTATGTATTAATAAACTTTTTTTTCCTAAACTGTAAGTCAGTGAAGAAATCCTTTCTTATTTCCAGGCGTTAGTGGAAAAGAGCAAATCTGTTCAAGGAATAATGCAGTGGCCTTACAAAGCAGTTGCTCAAGCACTTGAAATTATACCTCGAACACTAGCCCAAAATTGTGGTGCCAATACTATCCGAACACTCACCGCCCTTCGTGCGAAACATGCAACAGGTAAGCATAACTCTTCAAGTTTTCAAAACTCTTACTTTTTGT
>JAGDQP010056604.1:0-12907 GCA_022664845.1 Lepisma saccharinum
AGCTGGGACTGTTTGTCGGTGGTGACATCTGACGTGGAGCAGAGAAGTACATACGGGAGAATGCAGGAAACGGTGCACAAAATATTTCCACAGCTCGTGCGGAAACACAGGGAGGAAAGTTCACCACAGTAATCACTTGCGAACTCTGTTATACAGATCACTCCAACAAATGTGTTAAATTGCGTCACAGCCTAACTTCTGAACACACATTGACATACCAGATTAATATTATCACAAAGAGTTACATAATATTATATATAGCCTACCTACAATGCAGAGATCTGTCTCTGAAGTACTGTCGAAGTATGTTGCATCCCAGAAGTTTCTCTGGGTATAAAAACAGCGTCACAATAATGTCCAAACTCGAGCAGTTCCTGAGGAAGCGACGAACAGGTGAAACTACTCCCAAATTGTAGGTTCCGCAACACCCCATATTTGGGGCAAGAAAGCGTAAAGGTAGTACTCATAAGATTAAAGCTTATGGGAAATTTTCGTTATGAAGAAACTAACATTGATGAAATGAAACTGAATGATGGAGATGTATTTGCATTGATAAAATCTAGGCTAGATTGAAACACTAACGCGATAATATATAAAATTCAAGTCTGAATATAGACATTTGATTGTCAATAATGTAACTCAGTTTGTTAGCCACAAGATAGTACAGGACCTTTCTCATGTAAAATTCAATGAGAAAGCCAAGGCCATAACCTTTGCACTTGGTTATGATAAAAAATAAAACATATCAAATAGAGACAGACTTTACAACTTTACTTAGTATAATCTTAAAAAACAATGCCTAATATAAAAAATTAAAACACTATAAACATGAATTAATCATGTATTACTCGAATATTTAGATAATAATATTACAGCTGTGTAAGAAAATAAAACGGTAAACAAACAATAATTAACATAAAAAACTAGAATAATTAATTTATAATTTAACTTGCAATTACTTGCCAATCAATACACCAAATTAATTTACAACATAGTCTTGTCGGCATAATAACAAAAAAAGTTTTAAAAACATGCAGTGTGTGCTTTATTAATATTCAGACAAGACATAAAACTTAATAGCTAAAATAAATAATACAATACTTACTAACTATTTAGTATTTCCCTCAGAGAGATGCAACTCTTATGGCGAGAAAATTAATTAAGTATAATTATAAAATGCAATAATATGAAACCGACATTCACAAAATGAAAAGATCACCTAAAATCTAAACAATATAATCTCTCATAACTGTGCCGATGATGATTTTTGTGAACAAATATGACAAATTAGTTCTGCCTCATTGGAAACAATGTTTCGGTGCCCCCGCGCAAGCGTATTAATTTTGCAATGAAGAATCTTGCGTTTGTCATAGCGAGGGTCTAAAACTAATTTTTCCTGCTTTACCGTGTGAAGCGTATGTTTACGACATTGAATTTGATATTGATCTTTCGTTAATGCCTCATTAGAAATATTCAATCTGTAAAATCATCAAAAGTAATTTCTTTTTTGATAATATTTTTCTTCACGCCCTTAATTCTTTTTCTTTCTTTCTTTTCTGCTATATTCATCTCATACACTTTCGATCGTAAACCTACAAATCCCTGAAGAGCAATCCCTTCCAGCTCATCTTTCATCTTACCTGGCACTTTCTCATGAACTAATGTGATATTATATCGATTATTTTCGGGGTAATTCGATGTATCGAAGTTCTCAATCATTTTCTTCATAAAAATTTTGACAAGTAATAAAACAAATAAGAGAATCAGTATTAGTGTAAGCGAGCTTAAGGTTGTTTCCATATCGCAGCTTCATCACATCATAGTGACATTGATAAATCAATAATTTAGACAGATCTATAAATGCGCTCCCAATGTATACATATATTTATTTGGTGGTTTATTTAATTTAACAAATTTTCGTAACATGTGAATAAAAACTAAATTCAGAATATATCGTCCGTGGCTTGAACTGTGGCATGGCAATAAGCATCTGGCTTTTTTTTTTTTCGGAAACAAGTCTTACATCCGTGTACTTTCTTACATTCTCCATGATTTTCCCAAACACACTGTTGTTAAGATGTTATAGAAATCTTTTTCGAATTTTGTTGAGATTTTGGCTCGGAGATTAGTATTTAAATCTAGGTACGGCTTAAGCCATTTTGATTAGGAAAACCATAGAATTCTATGAATCTTTACGAGTTTTAACCCGTGAATGATATAAAATTTCAGGAGCCTAATATAACCCATAATTTCTTTTTGGATTTAGCGTTATTAGCGATTTCCGGTGTTTTCCGTTAGGAGGTGTTATATTCTCAGGGGCTAGAGGAAAATTTGCGTGATCATCATGCCAGCTCTGGGGATAATCTAAATCCGCCTCCGCAAAGAAACCTCGTTCGTCTTCATCACTTTAATTTTAAATTTTGTTTTAGTCCCAATTTTCTGGTGTCGCATCCCAAGAGAAATTTCCATAAGCAAGAGACATACTCATAGCATAACCATACAAATTATTCGCATCGAGGTACATAGCGAACAAGGTTTCCTTGCGGGGATCGAATTTATCACCGAGAAGCTCATTAGTAGCTTTTACATACCTTGTTCGCTATGTACCTCGATGCGAATAATTTGTTGGCTACATTGTGATACACCACCACGGATAGATTTTTCAATAAAGAGGTGCGTATTAATATCCGAAAATAACTGTAATTCTATTTTAGATTTATGGAAGATGGCTCTCCTACATAAGCCGGAGGAAGTGTAGGAAAAAACAGGATCAATTTCATAGGACTGGATGCATGTGTTGCGGAAATTTTCCAAAACATTCGCGGTTAACAAAACATCAGTTTTTAGATAATGGTCATGAAAACCCCAAATGTTCCACATTCAATTTTTTTACGTACTTGCTGGGCTAACTGATAGTCTTCATCACTGCATTCACACCCCTTAAGTATGTTATGAAATGATTTTTGTGGGGGTAGTTTTTTCAAATTTTGAGCAGTCCGTAAAATAATCGTAAGGAAAAATATCCTTCTTACAACCTAAATTGAATTTTATATCATCAGGAAAATATTCATGGGTATATTTTAGCTCCCTCGGCTTAAGGTTTTGGACTAATTCTTCAAGGGAGTATGGTAAGGAACTGTACAGATCTAAAAACCGCAATTCAATTTTTCTACCATTATCGAGATGGAACCACTTTGAAATTGAATTAATGTTTCCTCACTTTCTGCAAGAGCTTTTATGTCCCCCGGAATACATTCTAATTCTTTTATGAAGAGATGAGCGTCATATGAAGATAACCCATGCATAAAGCATGGTATAAACTTTTGCTTTTTTTACTTGTAGTTTGCAGTTGTTGCAAAGAGGATTGAGGTAATTTTTGGTTAAATGTTGGTGGTGATGGACTTTTAGATTATTTTCATCATATCTTTTAGCACAGATAGTTCTGATTGTTCATAGTCAGAGATTTGCTCTGGGGTTAAGGGGTTCATTGGTAAATGATGATCTAACCTAGCAACAATATCTTCCAACTCCCTCTTCATGTTTTTCAAAAAGTGTTGTGCAGGATTATCACTTCTGTATAATCGGAGTTCGGTTGGGGTATTATCAGACCAGCAGGTTTTGTAGCAATAACTTGCTAATATGTGTTCTTGAATATTTGTTGAATTTTGTCCACGACGTTTATTAACAGACACCAAAAAACTTTCGAAATCAGCCACGATAATAGTATCTGCTTTTAACAATGAAGAGTCTGTTTTAAATATGATTATAGAATCAGGGGCAGGCATAATAACGCGTGTTGGTTCATGTTCGCGACACAAAGTTTTATGTTCACTTAATTTTCGTTCAGTATTAAAGTGGGAAAGACATATTTTACAGAAATAATACTGATATTGATCACTGGTAACCTGACTTCTCACTAAAGGTGAAAACTTGTTTATTAAACAGTAATGCGTTATTGTTGGTGTTGTTGTTGCTGATGTTGACGCCGCTGTTGTTATTATTTCATTTTTTATAAATAGTAAGTCTATGTCCCTTTCATCTGCTTGCTGTTGCCTGATGTGAAGAGGGAACACTTTTACATTTTTAGCATCTATCCACTACACATTAACAGAAATCGGTGCGTTCGGGAACATTTTATTATAATGTTTCTCAAACCTCGGCACGTCATGTAAGCCCACTGGAAAACTGATATTATTATTTTCAAAAATAGATAATATTTCATTCATATACGGCTCATAGTGAGAAACTTGGTTAGCATTTTCTTTCGAATCATCAGGGTGAAATTTGGCTAAGACAGAATATAGAAAACATTTTTGGTCATTATTTTTAATGTTTAAAACAGCATGTTTTTTGTTCATAAACTCAGGGAGTTCAATGTAACTGGATGCTGCTATGGGGTTGAAGATGTTGACTTTAACTTCAAGCTTATGATGTGGAGTAGAGTATAAAGACCACCCTGAACCTTTAACAGCTCTCTATTCCTGATTTACCAATAATTTACTAAATATTTCGTTTATTTTATCTTCTAGAGCAGAAGATTTCATAAACAGCTTATTTCCACTGTGCACTGTGAAACTTTGTATTTCTCCACCCGTTTTAAAAAAATCTGAGGAGAGAATAAAATTAATTTTCAGAAGTCTATCACTTTCACTCAGTTGCTTCAAAAAATGTATGCACTCTCCTCGAATAGAGGTAAGTAAAAATTGCGTATCTCCACCGTTGTTATTATTGGCCAGTTCATGGTTCTCAAATGTATGATTCAAAGCAGTTTTCACCGGTTCATATGAATGTTTATTTCTCACATGTCGGTCAAATTTTTTTTTTAGTAATTTATTCCTCGCACACTACACATGTTAATTTTGCTTTTTTAGAAGGTAATGCTTCTTCTTCAATATCACTTTGGGGGAGTGGGTGTTTACGTGTAATATGTCTAGCTTTTTTTTTTTTTTATCTTGATTCACTACCCTTTTCCCAGCTTACTTTTTTCTTTTTTTTTTTGGGGGGGGGGAACTATGTATAACACAAATTTCGTTTCTTTCTTTTTTCACTAAATTTCATTAAAACACTCAGTACTTAAATATCCCTCCATTGCACACAGAAAAATTACTTGTTTTATATTAAAAATATAGTGGAAGAAATAATGGATTTACAGTTCAAACTAATTTCTCCAGTTTTACACTAACGAATTTTATTCGTTTCCATTTCTTTATCTAACGGAAGTTATTCACGAGAAGATCCACAGTATCAGGGTAAATTAGGTATTTTGAGATAATTTCGGTTCTTGTAACTAGTAATAATACACTGATTTCGTTACGTTTCAATACAGAGCAAATACGTGGTTTCAATGATCACTGGCATTCAAACTTAAGAGAACTTTGGGATGTGCGGGGGAACACTATGAGAACAGAAAAGGGGTGAGGAAAATAACTCTTTTCGCAGTTCAGTTCACTTGACCAAATTAGAATACCTCAGAAGCCCTCACTACCTCGTTTAGGACATAATATCAATATTTATAACCAAGAAAATAGAAAATTTTAACAAGTAAATGTTAACAAGTGTAATTTTGACAGGTACTTGTTTAACAAGTAAATATTTTAACTTCAATACAGTAACAATTACCAGTTTCCACCGACATTTTTGTTTCACAATAGTTCTATGGTTCAACTCAAATCTAAAGTAACTAATTCCATTTCGTTTAACTATGTTAAATTTGTTCAAGTGAATTCTTTAAACTGAACGTGATATCATGAAAGATCAATGGTGACTGGTCAAAACTAACTTGATATTTTCTTCCTACAGTCTCTTGGTTCCCTTTCCATATGAAAGAAGACAGATTGCATGTTCCATTTTCTTAATCAATCACAAAGTTTTATCCACGATATAAATAATAAGTCAATTACTCATCAAATTAAATATCATTTGTACAAAAATAAAAAATTACACCCATTTTCAAAATTTTCTCCGTAGCATATTCACAATTTTCAGCACCCCCTCAGAACCAAAAGCGCATTAAGATAACTGAGTTACTTTTTCCCCGAAATAATAAATTTATATTAAATTAGTATGGTATACTGCAGGATAAGTTCGCTCGCTTCCAATGGATCCACATAGGGCCTTGCCTTCAAACATCATAAATGGAGCCCGCTATCTGTGACCTGGCACCAATAACAATTTAATTTCTCCGGATGTAATTGTTCAATCTTTATGAATATTTTAGGTTACGTTTAAAACTCATGAAACAAATTTTATATCTTGACAGTTCATTGCAGGGGAACAGAGCGGAGGAGGAAGCCGTAGCTAAGGTCATAAAGTGGTCAGGTGATGACGTCATTTTTATCCACCAATCGGAATACAGAGTTACTAATTGTCTGGCATAGACTACTGCGGCTCTTTTCGAAATATTCCTAGGTCAACATTAAGGTCTACATTTATGCGTGTAGATATAATAGGTATATAATAATCTATCCTGACACCTTGAATAATGCACGTGTCAGGATACACATTTTGTTATATATTTATCTGGCATTTATTATTCTACATGTAACTAGCTACATGTAAATTAACCTAAAACTGTGTTTTCATACGGCTTCTTGACGGTTGCAAATACATAGAATCCAGTTCTAAAAATACATTAAACTGTTATGTTTAACTGTTACTTGAAAATAAAAGTTACTGTTATAACATTTATTGAAAATAACAGTTTAGTCCACCTCTAACCCAAAAGGCAAATTCCCCATCGCAGTGGTAAAATTTAACGCTTTGAACAAACTTTCCACCGAAAAAGTAAAAGTTAAAAGAATGGTAGGATACCGGCTAACAGGCCCAGTGATAATTTGATCGAATTTCTTTTTAATCGATTCTAGAGAACATTGTTATTGTGTGTAAGAATTATATTCACGGCAACCAAAAACAAAAGAGATTATATGAGGGGGTCATATTTTCATGCTCCTTTGAATGCTGTGAACCAAATTGTGGCAACATTGTAATAATGTTACCTAGCATCGATTAAAATAAAAATTGATCCAATTATCAAATGACCTCCTTATCCCATTGCCTAGGTGAAAACATTTCTCATTGAACCCCATATGCTGGACCCTATAATTTGACCCCTCATATTTCAGTAAGTTTTGGTTGTAGCGTAATTGATGATTGTAGCGTATGTGAATTTATTGTAGCGTAACATTTTGTAGATTGGTTCTGCAATCATTATTTTATACTTTAAAAATGATACACACAACTAGGATGCTATATGTTTTGATAAAGAAATAAATAAACTGACGTAGTGAGCCGCGCTTAACGCCTAACTTGCGTTTATATTACTGACGTAAGAAAATAACCGTTGTAAGTTAACGCTAGTTGTACACTCATGCTCAAAAGTTTTTCGCATGTTTCTAATTAATATTTTTTGATAAACAATAATTTTCTCTTTGAATTCTAGCTTTCGCTTCATTGTTATACATGTTAAGTATGTAGAAACGGATATTTCCTGAAATTTTGTCACCAAAATATTAATAAATAATGAAACTATAACGAGAAGCAGAAATATGAGGAAATGGTCGAAAAAAATTAAGTCCAAAACTGAGAGATTTGTGAACATAGAGAAATTCACGGGGAAACTGGGAGGAAAGAAGGGATATTTCTATTCGCTATATGAAACACTCTATATCTTTAGTATTACCAGCAACTGAAATTACAGATAATGTTCATTAACATAAAACATTACCGAAGAAAAAGTTACAGATACAACATGATCAGTGCATAAACATGTAGCAGGAGGCGCTAAGAAAGATGCAACATTGGTTTTAAATTTCATAGTGAAGTCTGTCATTCAATGCTGGGCTAATAAACGCTGATGGAAGTCCTATAGTGCAGCGCCATATGTGGCGCCCCAAGATCGTGGGTTCGAATCCCGCTTGGGTTATGGTCGTTTGTGTGTGTGATTTAAACTTAGAATTTAAGGTAGTTAGGATAAATCAGTATATTCAGTTAAAAATTAATCAGTAAAATTAAAGTAATTAAAGCCCGCTTACGGTGATATACTCGTATGTATGCACTATGTTAGAAAACAATTGGAAAGCGAAATTTTCATTCAATGTATCGTTTCTGATTTATTGGGAATTATTCATTTTCTTCGCGTTATAAGGCGTCGACTATGGGTTCCAAGTTGGAAACGCTGTATCTCCAAAACAAAGCGAAATCGGACCCATGTTTATAGCGACTTTTATTGTTATTTTAGTGTCACAATCTCCCGAAGTTTTGCGTATTTGACTGGGACACCCTATATATATACAGGTTGTAACAAAAGTGCCTTGTTATAGGTCAACTTGGTTATGAGTGCAGATATGAAAATATGTCAGAGAGAAAAGTGGCTGGAAATGATCGGTTTGACATCTAAAGTAGTTGAATTTTCCAAATCGAACCAGCCGTTTGGGATCCACACTGGTGGAGCGACAATGGGAACGAAAAATGCAACGTTGCAAGGCGTACTGTGATAATCCTAGGCGAATTATGTCATGTAGTAATGAAAAGGAAAGCAAGGAAGAAGTATGCGGTAGGGAAGGAACAAGAATACTACACATCTCGCTTGCAATCATTACCGTAGTAGGGTTCAGGGGCGGGTATAGGTAGAGGTGATGAAATTCGTAACGCGTTGCAAGTTGGCGTGGAAAATAGTTTAATGATGTGAAATACATAAACGACATATGCACTAGAAACTCTTGCTTACAAAGTGTACTAGACAGGATGCACTACCCACTAAGAAAGACAAGTACATACCACATGCAAACATGTTTCTCGTTTTCAGATGCAACACGCCTGCGTACTACTGCAAGAGGTGCGCATGTTGATACGTCGACGTACACTACCACACACACGGCGCGGTGCTGCAGGTGTTATGTCCCTACACGCTTGCCTGATATTCTCCTTCAGCTGATTCACGGTTCCAGGTCTGATTCGATACATAGCAGACTTCAGATACGCAAGCAAATGTCTAGTGGCGTGAGGTCAGGTGACCTGAGAGGCCACTCCACAGAACCTCTGTGACGAATCAATTTACCAGGAAGCGCCTCGTTTAGCGACTGTCGTACTCTATGGCCGTAATGTGGCGGTGCTCCACCCTGCTGGAAATAAAACAAACGCCTAAATGCCAAGGACATATCATCAAGATAGGGGCGCAGTGTGGTCTCCAGGTGCTGTACTTATTGGTCAGATCTTAACCTGTCGGGCAAGAACACGGGTCCTTACAAAACAGTGCCGTGTATCCCACACCACACATTCACTCGAGGACCAGCTTGATGGTGAGCTTCCACAGCTGTGTGGGTTATCACGAGACCAGTACACAGCGTTGTGTCTGTTGACTGTGCCATTAAGATGGAGGGTTCCCTCATCGCTGAATAGAGTGTCATACTCCAGATTAGGATGCTGCAGTCGTGTCTGCCGGAACAATGTACAGAACTCTATTCTTCTTTCTGTCTGTATCATCTCCATGCAACTCCTGAACAAAATGGAGCTTGTAAGGATGACACCGTTCATGTGACAAAATTTGGGAGACAGACTTATGGCTCACGCCAGCCTCTTGACCAACCTTCCGTATTAATCGTTCCGCACTCACTGTCACCTTGGCAAGCACATCAAAACTCATGTCGCCAGACGTTGCACTTTGCGATCGTCCACTACGGGGCCTGTCCGCCACGCTGCTTGTCTCTTGGAATCGTTTCATGAGTATCGAAATGAGTTGCTGGGACGGTGCTCTCCGATTTGGATGACGCCTGTGATACTCTGCTGCTGCTTCCCGTTGACTCATTCCACCTGCATGAAGGAGAACCATTTCAGACTTTTCCTGCATTAAATACATTGCACTTCCTGAAAACACACGCGCCACAAAGGAACTCGATAGAACAGAACCACACGTAAATTATCTTACAGAGGTAGCATTCGACACGACAAGGACAGACAGCCACGTTGCATAGGCACACACCTCCGATTGCTACGTAGTTTGCCCACCACTGTATGCTAGTGAGATCGATCAAACGCAATAAGACACATAACACAAGTTAATTTACCCTTTTCCTCCCACGCTTGTAGACAAATTATGAAAGCCGTACATATTACCACCACGCTGACCTTTGAGGAAAAACGAGTACTTGAAACAAAAGATGATCGCAAAAGCAATGGCTGAGAGCGTTTTATTTTCGTGATGTTTTGAGGGAAACAATTGAAAACGCAAGAAGGTAAAAAAATAGCTGTATAACTATTGAGAAGAATATCACACAAGTACAAGATACGAAACGACGTGTTTTCGAATGCACAAGTTATTGCTATTAAACTATTAGTTATCTATTTTGTATTGCGTGTATCTGAGGCTGAGCAGGTTCGAAACCGAAGACCATCCCGATGAAGGTATCCATGTTTTGCCTTACTTTCATAATCCCAGTCACGAATTTTAAGTGTCTTTCCTCATGCACACGGTAGAGTTCAGGCGTTTCCTCAATTACACAGTACATTTCAGTCACACCAGGTACACATATGACATAAAGTACCATGACTACGTAGTGTTGTGTCTAAGTACGAACGGTGACAACGCGTTACCTCGGGGAGTGGATTGGTGCGTGGGCTCGAATCCCACATTGACATGCGATGCTTATGGGTTCTAGAGTTTCACGATTTTCAATGTCGGGCTTAGTGGCATACGTATGAATGAGAATGTCACATACAAGGTACAGAAAGCATATTCAAGCATCGTTTCTATGGTTTGGAGGGTATGGAGGATTATTATGCGCTGTTACAACCTAAAAAGTGGTATTTTTGTATCTCTCGGAAAACGTTCGAGATATCCATTCCACACAAGTACCATCCGGATTGTTGAGGTATAGGAACAATGTGACGTTTTCCACATTAAATCATATGGGACATTTTCTTTCTACGCTATTCACAACTTTACCGTTTTGGGTGCCTCCTCTGTCACCCGTTATGCACTGCTGTCACACCCGTTATGCACTGCATGTTGTGTATTCTGTGATTTACTCCCTACATTACAGTCTTTCGTTCTACAGTATTGGTGTTACTCTAATTTGTTCGTTTCTCGATATAGACACCGTACTTTCTCCATGCTCGAGCTTCATAGCTACCGTAGTTGGCAATACTGACAAATAAACTTCCGCTTAATTTCATTCACTACTTATACCACAGCTTTTCATGCGATAAAAGGTATCTGTTTCAGTTAACAAACTATGTGTTTGTGTTGGAGTGGCAACATTCCTTGTGCGACACTGATGTGTGTTTGGTCACGTGTCCCCCTCCCGTTGGTATCAGGTTACCAGCGTACATTTGTCATTTGCTGCCATTTTCATAAATAATTTTGGGGTGACAGTCGATAATGCCTCACACAGTTGGCAACCCTGTATTTCTTACACTCACAGGAATTCGAACACAATGCAAGAGGACTTCCTTGCTTGTTATGATCTCAGGGTCAAATACCGAAGGATTCCAAGTCTTTCTCGTAAATCCCAATCGATTGTGGATTCCACGTTTTCAACCCTGTACCTCTTACAGCCAACAGAATTCGACAACCTCAAGAAGACTTTATTGTTTGTTTTGATGTCAGGAATAACCTCCGGACGTTTGTCCACATCTTTGTCTTCAATTCCACTGGTCAGGAGGTGATTTTGCATTCCAAGTTGGCAACCCTGTATCTCGAAAACGAGACGGCGTAGGACACATGTTTATTGGAACGTTCTTTCATCTTTTGTTGTCCAGAACGCACCTGTGACGTATGGCCCACATGTTATGACACTTGCAACTTTCAACGTGTTACGAATTTCATGACCTCTACCTATACTCGCCCCTGAACCCCAAGACGGTAATGATTGCAAGCGAGATGTGTAGTATTCTTGTTCTTTCCGTCCGGCATAGTTCTTTCTTGCTTTCCTTTTCATTACTACACGACATAATGCGCCTATGATTATGACAGTACGCCTGGCAACGTTGCATTTTTCGTACGACTGGCAAACTGCTGATCGGATTTGGAAAATTCAACTACTTCAGGTTTCCCTCTGACATGTTTTCGTACCTGCACTCATAACAAAGTTGGCCTATAACAAGGGACTTCTGTTGTTACAACCTGCGTGTATATATATATATATATATATATATATATATATATATATATAGGGTGTTCCAGTCATATAAGCAAAACTTCGGGAGATTATTTGTGAGACTAAAATAACAATGAAAGTCTATAAACATGGATCCGATTTCGCTTTGTTTTGAAGATACAGCGTTTCCTACTTGGAGCTCAAAGTCGACGCCTTATAATGCGAAGAAAATGAATAATTCCCAATAAATCAGAAACGATACATTGAATGAAAATTTCACTTTCCATTTTTTTAAATAACATTGTGCATATCAGAAGTGTAAGCGTCATCATATTGCCAGAGTTGCCATCCTGGCATAACATAAAAAAATCAAATGGCATTACGTCATTTATTTGGCATCTTCTAGTACAGGGTTTCTCCACTTGGGGAGTGGATGTCGCGAGTTGTGTGTAGGGAATGAGGTGAATTAAATTGCGTTCTGAAGCTTCAATACACAAAAAGTGAAACGTAACTGGTTATTATAGACGAGAAAAGTACTTTTGGGGATTGCCAGCCAGAAGACATCGTAGCGGCATGAAAAAGTTTGAGAAATGCTGCTCTAGTGATATTAAAACATACATAACGCACAATATGCAGTGTTACAAACCATTTATAACACAAAGATTCTCGCGACTTTATATGAAATACGTATTTTCTTATGATACTTCATCCACAGTAATAGAAATAGCCAGGAACTATGCTATTCATAAAATTTAAAATAACATTTATGGCTTTTTTATGCAAATTAGTTTTAACTTGTCTTGTTCCCTTAAAAC